>JAJLSF010000917.1:0-32248 GCA_030567395.1 Citeromyces hawaiiensis
CAAAATGATTATCAAGCTGAGGTTCGGTTTTGAAAACTTTTAGGTAACAGAAGGAAGAAAAAACGGGACTCTGAGGGGCGAGTATATAATTATTGTCTTGCTAAGCGTTCAGATTTAGCAGTATATATGTGAAAGAGGGATGGATCAAAAACAAAATTTCATTGATCAAGTTCCCGGACTGCTATCTGCTTTCTAGCTCAGGTAGGACTCTCTTTCGGGTGAAGTGTATGACACTCACCTTGAGCTGATGCACACTTGAGTTGTTTCCGACGCCTTCGTTGTTATTGTCGATAAGCTACTCGTCTCTGTGGACGGGGTCGTTTGGCTCTATGTCATTGATGAAAGCTATGACTATCATTAGAAGTATTCTGTATATGCGTAGCTTAAGATTTCTGGATCCATCATAGGACCAAACGCGGAGCGCAGTCTGTACACTAAACAACAGACTCCTATAGCATAGCCTTATCATAGAAAGCAATGCATAAATCATAGACGTTCACTACCCATTCTTAAACGCCTCACCTCAAACGCCCAAATTCTATATAAGAATTCAAGTACACACCCCCGTAAACCCAATCAAATGCGTTACAACCAGTCATGTATTTTTTCGCTCTTTTAGGCTCCTAAGCTTACGCTTAGTCGCAAATATATCTACAAATTTATTTATTCTTGTTCCGTAGTGGAATATTCTCCCTAGCCACCGGAGATGCCTGCGATAATTCAGCCAGAGATTTCAAAATCTGTGAACTATGCTTATTGATCGTTTTCTCCTTCCCATCCCGTGTGAAGTTCCAGTTTACCAGATTTCTGTTTTCGGCCCCGTGAAAAGCTCCTCTCGTCTAGTAAACTCATCTAGAGAGTCGGCTTGGCTGCAGGATGATTCCATGGACCGCCATTATAAGTTTCACAGAGGCGCTTTTTGGGAGCTGGGGAGTTGTATTTTAAAGAACTTTTTTGCTTACTTGATCTCCTGATATGTAAAGTTCCTCATTGACACCATCCACAACATCCAATATTTTCTCACCAAAAGCCGTGTACTCGAAAATGTCAAACTCAACTCGATAAGACCCGGGATCAACCCGAAATACTTCAAAGTCGCCATCACCAGATATATATGCCTGCTTCCGCTTAACACGAAGAAGACCCACCGAAGTCAAAGTGACTCGCGGTCGGAACGACAGCAGTGATGCAGGCAGCTCCATGTGACCTTTAACCGAAACACTAGCGACCACCGATACAAATATTTGAGCCAGGTTTCCAGTCATATTGAAAGCCCCGCTTTAATTGAAGGAATTGCAACAGAACAGCATGTTGGTTGCCGCATATTCAAACTGTCCGCTGCCTCATGCCTTTCCTGCAGACAAAACACAACGGCGAGAGATCTTTTTTAGGGGTCAACGCAGCAGTCAATTAATTGAGATCGGCCGATAAATTTTTTAGCATCCGCGTTGTTACCTTCAGACGCTTCGTGGGTGTGTATTTCTCCTGAGCAGCGCGCTTCATTACCATCTCGGGGGGAAGTATCTCCAAAATTCGCTAGGATCTATGCCCCCAAGGAGGGTAGGTCTAGGATGGGAGGGAACGGGGAGAGGGGGGGGAAGGGTTCAAACGCAAAGCAGAGAACAAAACTTTCGCGATCTGATTCTTGCTTTCCCCAGACAACTGAAAAAAATGAATGCTGACTTTGTATAATGAGTGGCTGCTATCTGCCCTCTCAAGAAGCTTCTGAAGGTTCAGACAAAAGACTTCAAGAACATATCGAGCAAACGTAGTAGAAAGCAGTCTCTGAAAAAACAGGCATTGATTGAGAAACGTTAGCTTCGAGGGATCACGTTCGACATATATTTTCTCAACAACAATTCTTCTATATCGGACAATGTATATATCCCATTTTTTTTAGGGCTTGTGCCCTTTTATGCAGCTTTTGCTTTATTTCCCCTGGCAGTCAATAGGACCACGAGTGTCCGCGAATTAAAATCTCGTGGGCAACCCAATAAGCATTGGTCATTGACGCGAGAAAGCGTCGCGTTCCTTACATCAGATGAATTTCTAGGTAGTTTTTCTATACATTTTTATCGAAAAATATAGAAAGGCTGCCAATTGAAGCCGTTAGGGGCCCCGTTCACCTATCAACCGCCTTCCTTACATGCGTAACAGATGAGCACGTGACCGGACCCTCCACTGAGGGTGATCTACCAGAAAAGGATGCTACGCGACGCGATAGGCTATTACTATATAAGAGACTGTGAATCAATTGAAGACAAATCTCAATTTTTTCAGCGACCAAGTTTTCTATAATGTTTAGAGACGGGGTGTTCTGATGGATCGATCATGCTCCTCGCAAATAGAGTGATAAAACTAGACTCAGCTGCTCTGGATGAGTCCATTTTTGGCATGATCAGCGACCAAATGAAACAGGCATTCTCTAATAAGCAGCTTCCGAAAAGTCTTCAGCGAGTCCAGACCCACTACTCCGACGAGATCAACCTTGCACTGAAACTGCTCATCTTCAAATTGACTGTGTGGAATCGTAACAGCAGCTATGGACTCACCTTACAAAACCTGAAAATGGCACATATCACAAGGCTCAAGAAAGCCATACTGCTAGGTATTTTGATAGCAAGTTATATCTCCAAAAAAGTATCTAGTCTTCTTTATTCGACCGAGTCCAATCATATGGCGGTCAGAATATTCAGAAAGGTCTTAAATTCTGTCTCAAAAGCACTGGACATGTGCTCTCTGGCTAATTACTTGAATTTTCTCGTAAGTGGACGGTTCCCCACTCTCACTTACCGGTTGCTGGGAATTGGGTTCTCACCCATCAATAATCGGAGGTCTGTAGGGGGTTACTCTTCTGGAGATTCGATTTCTTACGAGTTCCAAAATAGACAGCTGGTTTGGAACACTTTGACGGAATTCATCATCTTTATTGTTCCAATTATAACGGTTCCCAACTCGATCAAAGCGATGCTCAAGCCAAAGCAGGCCGCTTCTGAGTATGCTTTCTATAGCCGTTTGCAAAAGAATCATTGCGCAATCTGCTACGAAAAGTCAGGGAACCTAGCAGATTCTTTGGTCACAAACCCGTACACTGCAACACCTTGCAGCCACATTTACTGCTACGTCTGTGTTTTGGAAAAGTTCTCGGCACAGGGCGAATGGAATTGCCTACGCTGCGGCTCCCCAGTGACAGGATATTCACTCTATGAAGGAGATTATTCCATTGGTGGGAAAGGGAAGGAAATTTACGAAGACGAGCAGGACGACAGCTCAGATAACTCAGATGTTTCGAGTGACTCTGGTGAGTCAGAACTCGAAGAATACGACGAAATGGATCTATAGGAGTAGTGTCTCAACCAATTTATATGGACTTACTGCTTAAGCTCAACGATGACACACTTACTCTAATCCTTGAAAGACTGTCTCAAAATGACATAGCCTCGCTCACTCGGCTGTCTTTGAAACACTATCGCAGATTTCATCAAGTGCTGTACCGGTCTGTAAGTTGCCATTGGGACCAATTTATCAAACTCGCTCAGTTCAAGCATAAATCTCTCATTCTCAAAGTCAGCGTTGTTCCCGATATGGGCGACTTGAAAAAAACCTCTTTTGGCGAGTGGAGTTGCAGCCTAAACAGACTTGTATTATCTCTCCCGAATCTGGATGAAGTCTCTATACGACTGATAAACTCATCGAGATGCTTGAAGTATCATGACGATATCAATCAGGATTCGGCTATCAACAGAGTGCGGAGTATATCAGTGGCAAACGTACAAAGAAACAATGGCTGTGGATTTCAGTTGACCCATTTAAGCAAATTTGTCAGCTTGAGTCATCTAAAACTGCGCGACTTTGTGTTGAGTAAAGACGAATTTTATCAAGCCAAAGACTCGGACAAGGGTCGCATTGACGGGCTGAAAACTTTGTTCTTAACTAATTGTAAATGGGAATACCCGAATACCCTTGTTGAAGTTTTCAATCCGGTTTACCATTCGACCCCTGGACTTGCCCACTACGACATATCCAATCAGATTGAGTCTCTGCATATAACTTACAAGAACGATGAGTCTTGGTTCGTGACGTCTGAGAGATTCAGAGACCTCATGACCAACATGAACAGCGAGAAAATATTTCCTGGGTCAAAGTCGTGGCTGAACAAACTCAGAGAGCTTGAAATAGCCATATATGATGAGAAGCATTCTCCGCATTTGCACTGGCTCGATCTAAAGAGAAAGCTTCCAGAAGGTGGGACTCTGCTTACAAATTTGAGAGTTTTGCGTCTGATAGGATGGAAAGCTGATCAGACAAGTGAAATCCTTGACTTTTTCCGCACCTCAAGCGAGTACAATTTGGAGGTACTGGAGTTGCGATTTATCAAGGTTAAAGACATTGGTTTTCCCGAAAAAGTGACCAAGGCATTAGAGAGGCTTTTCGCAGGAGTTGATGTGAAAATAACCGTGGGTTTCTTGAACTGAAAAGGTTTGAAATTTTTCAGGTTGTGATAGCACCTTGTGACGATATCTGGTGGAGAGACTTTGGAAAAATGATAAACTTGGTATTTGCCGATTCACCTGAATGAACACATCATCAAAGAGCCGTTTGCAAGTATAAAGAAGTCTGCCATGAAAAATTGTCTTGTTCAGTTCGGTAGCTGAATAAGTCGCTTTAGTGACTCTAGTTTGAGAAATCGCTCCGCTTTAACGGTGAAGATACTGAAATGCTTCAGACGGATAGGTACCAGCATCAGTGGTCAAAATGCTGAGGATCAGACTATGAAAATCGTCGATGTGAGCGTAGCCTTAGGATCTTATAAAATCAAAAGAGCCAAAAACAAACATTAGTGGCGTACGGAAGAAATGCCTCGAGTGAAGATTTTTTTGAATAACTTGGAATATTAGCCGTAATCCTGGAGAAAAATGGGATGCGCCCTTGGGAAAAGAATGAACTGCCATGACTTAATGAGCAAGAAAAGGTTCTCATGACTAAGTGGAATAAGAGAATAAAATCATGGATGGTCATCTGGCATGCGGATAAGCCACTCGTGGTATGTCACGTCACGTGTATTCCACCGCTTTAGTAAGGGAGAAGCGTCAGCTTTAGGCAAAATTAAAGCCTTACATTGTCAGAGATAAATGAAGATCACTCTGAATATTATAATAGAACAATCAGGACAGAGAATGAACCTCCCTTTAAAAGCTGCTCAACCCGATATTGATACCCCGACAGAAATTCAACAGAAATTGCACCATTGATTCAAAATTTCAGCATTCAGTCCTCTCGACGTCCCTGCCACAATAAAATAGCCAACGCTTCATATATAACTCACGTCTCCATCAACAACGCACATGCAAATGATTTCATCGACAGAAGACGGTTAGTTAATCGACAATATCAAGAACGGTTTAACGAAAGACAGAGCGGGATTCTCCATCTCTCCTACTATTTGCTCTTCTCAAAAGGGGACTACTAGCTGAACCATGCTCTCGCCATTCTCTGAATCTGTCTCGTTCGAGCATGTTCCTTCAGATGTCTCCAATCAATTAAATGCGTAAGGTACTTCAGATCAACCGAATTTATAGCAATCAAATGTTCCCGCCCGCTTCCTCTCACATGGTCCTGCTGATGCCGGACGTTCAGTTACCATCACCGATCCAGGTGATTTTTCCCCGAATCTCTTTCTGGACACCTGCTTCCTGAAAATTATCTATCCAATTCCCAAATCTCAGCCTTGAAAACTTCTATAAGCGTTTCGGTAAACTTATTCTAACCCCTCAATCATCCACCGCATGTGGGCAGGCTCTCCCCACAATGGTGATGTAGCGCTCTGGGTTTGCCAGTGCTGCTCCGGAGACACTCACTTCTCTGAAGCTAACAATGCGGATTGTAGGACTTACTGGCCGACTTGAAAATGGCGGGAGCCGCGCCTTCTCTTCTCAATTGAGTACCTCACTTCTTAGTGTGAAAAGAAAAGAGCGAAGCGCAATCGTCTTAGTCGACTTTCCGTCTTGTTATGTACCTTGTCTGTTTCATGATCATTCATTGACCCTGAAAATCCACCAATAGACTCTCAGCATTCAAAGTTTGACCTGATCCTTCGTGGGACTTTCAATGATCCATCCAGAGTTTCTTCGACAAAGAGCTACGCGTGGCTCGGTTTGCTGCTTCAAGAATTGCCCGCTACAAAGAGGTTACACAGCTGAAATTGAGCATCAGAGATTGAGAAACGCAGTCGCTAATCAGGAAAAGAGTTTGAGGCTGAACTAACTCTACTTCGTTCCTCGCTACCAGCCATACTAAATATTCATAGAAGTGACCTCCACTGGTCTGTTAGTCTTTGTTAAGCAGGTCTATATAAAGTGAGCACTAAGAGCCTAGCCCAGCCATCAATACTGATATTGACCAAGAATGTGTTGCAAGGCGGAGTGAGCATTAAAAAAGCTCGTCGAGGTGATCTGATACCATGTGGGATCTGCCTCGAAAGCAAGCTTGAGTGAACTCATTTCTTGTCTGGCTTCCAGATCATCCTCGAGTTTCCTACACCATTGACGTCTAGACTCAGCTCAATCACTTCATAGAAGCTCAAGAAATCATTGCTGGGCGGCAGTTAAGTGCATTCTTGCTGACAGACACACGCATAATACCCCTGTCATTTCAATCGTGCTCGTGTTGACGTTCGCACACAAATCCTTGCTTGATGACTTGTCTACCTTGATTAAATTGGAGAAACCGTGCCTCTTTCAATCTTAAGCTCCTTTTCTATGCTTTCTCATTGGAAACCTCCTTGCGACCACATTGATTATCTGATAATCATATCAGAGACTGTTCACTCGGATTAGAAAACTGTTGAATGACATTCTCCTGCGATTGTATTGGACAAATACGAGAATAATATATATATATATAGTTCAATTTTTTTTTCTTTCATTGACGATGATCAGGTTTTCTAGACTTCAGGTATGAATCGCCGATTTCTTTCACCCTAACAAAAGACCCGATGCATTTCAAGTGTAAGGGCTCCACCCTATGCTAAAATGTCGGAGAATCTCTCTCAGGTCAAGAAAATTTTGAATGGTGCACCCCTTACTTACGCGGAAAAGATCTTGTATTCACACTTGACCGATCCTAATGAGCTGCAAGGGTCCTCACCGAGCCAGATCAGGGGTCAGGAGTACCTGAAGCTTCACCCGGACCGCGTAGCGATGCAGGACGCCAGTGCACAAATGGCCCTGCTTCAGTTCATGACATGTGGCATGGCTTCTACCGCGGTTCCAGCATCTATTCACTGCGATCATCTTATCGTGGGGAAGGAAGGAGCCGAAAAAGATCTGATCGCTTCGATCGCCACGAATAAGGAAGTATTTAATTTTTTGCAATCGTGTGCTGAGAAGTACGGGATGCAATTCTGGGGTCCCGGATCCGGAATCATCCACCAGATTGTTCTGGAGAATTTTTCTATGCCAGGTCTTATGATGCTGGGAACAGATTCTCATACCCCTAACGCTGGTGGGTTGGGAGCTATAGCTATCGGCGTTGGTGGGGCAGACGCGGTAGACGCATTGACAGGGACCCCCTGGGAGCTGAAGGCTCCCAAGGTTCTTGGAGTGAAACTGACCGGCTCACTTTCCGGGTGGAGCTCTCCCAAAGATGTGATCACACATCTTGCAGGACTTTTAACTGTGCGGGGTGGAACGGGCTTCATCATTGAATATTTCGGACCCGGGGTTGAAGCTCTCTCATGTACGGGAATGGCCACTATCTGTAATATGGGAGCTGAAGTTGGCGCTACAACATCCACTTTCCCCTTACAAGACGCGCACTTGAGATATTTGGAGGCCACATCTAGAGCTCATGTAGCTCAGGCTGCGAGTGACGTTAAAGAGCTACTTGTAGCTGACTCAGGAGCTCAATACGACCAAATTATCGAGGTTGACCTTTCCTCGCTTGAACCTTCCGTTAACGGTCCTTTCACCCCGGACCTTTCTACCCGTATTTCTGAGTTGGCAGATCGCACTCAAAAGGAAGGGTGGCCTAGTAATGTCACCGCCGGGCTTATTGGGTCATGTACCAACTCATCCTATGAAGACATGACCCGTGCTGCTTCCATTGTATCACAAGCAGAGAAGGCTGGACTTGAGCCACGCATACCCTTCTTTGTGACCCCCGGGTCGGAACAAATTAGAGCCACCATGGCCCGTGACGGAATGATTGAAACCTTCCAGAGAAATGGTGCCACAGTTCTTGCTAATGCATGTGGCCCTTGTATTGGTCAATGGGACCGTGGTGCCTCTGCACCAGAGGGTGAAAATGTCATCTTTTCCTCCTTCAACAGAAATTTCCGTGCCCGGAATGACGGTAACAGAGATACCATGAATTTCCTAACTTCTCCCGATATAGTGACTGCAATGATCTATTCCGGTAAGATGGATTTCAATCCGTTGACAGACTCCATTCCAACAAAGGAAGGAAACCAATTCCGTTTTTCGCCTCCTGTCGGTGAAGAACTGCCAAACGCTGGATTCTCTCGTGGTAGAGACTCGCTTTACCCTGATTCAAATCCACAACCTTCAGCTACGGTGAGCATTGAAGTTTCCCCCGAATCCTCTAGACTTCAGATTCTGGACCCTTTCAACAAGTGGAATGGAAAAGAGCTCTCCACCAACGTTCTTCTCAAGGTGGAAGGAAAATGTACCACTGACCACATCTCTGCCGCAGGAGCTTGGCTCAAATACAAGGGGCATCTTGAGAATATTAGTTACAACACCCTGATTGGGGCTCAAAATAAGGAAACAGGAGAGGTTAACAAAGCTTATGACTTTGACGGAAAGCAATACGGAATTCCTCAACTCATGATGAAATGGAAGCAAGACTCTAGACCTTGGACTGTGGTAGCTGAACACAACTACGGTGAAGGTTCTGCTAGAGAACACGCTGCTTTGTCGCCAAGATTCCTTGGTGGTGAAATGATCTTGGTAAAATCGTTTGCCAGAATTCACGAGACAAACTTGAAGAAGCAGGGTATGCTTCCTCTCACTTTTGCTCAAGAATCAGACTATGACAGAATTGGATCGTTGGATAAGCTTGAAACTGTTGACCTCGTAGACATGCTCGAGAAGGGTGGAGACAACGGTGGGGAGCTAATCGTCAAAGTTACCAAGCCTTCGGGCGAGTCATTCGACATCATTTGCAAACATACCATGTCGAAGGATCAGGTGGAATTCTTCAAGGCTGGGTCGGCCATCAATTATATCGGGAGACTGAAGAGCGGTAAGATATAGGCGTCGTCAACCTCAAATTAATTGTGGACTGAATAAATTTTGTAGAGAATTTTTTGTAAGGTTTTCAGAGTCTGAAGGCTGACCAAAGTTGATTTGCAAATAAGCATCACCAACAAGAATCCCCGTCAAAAGATGCAGATCATAAATTATCCGACCACGGATGCCACGAATGTAACTTCACATGGCCATCTCGGAATTCGGCCGTGCATAACTGACTCATCAGAAGTAACGGTATTTATGCCTCTTCAGGCTTCTTCTAGGGCTGTGACGACAAAAAAGGGGGATAAAGGTGTAGAGGTTTATGCCCGCTGAACTGACGGTAAAGGTGCAAGGGACATAACAAGGGCATAAGGCTTTTGACATTTTTCGTCGAGCAGACATTCACGAAATCTCTTTATGCCACAGCCTTGTTTGAGCCATATACACAACAAATCCCAAAACAAAGATTTAAGTAAGTTGAAAAAAGCATATTTTGCATTGACAGACTTGTGCTCTGAATTCCTCAGCTGACATGGTTGGCTGTCAGAAAAGTCACAGTGCCCTACCTCTCTGCGTTCTCCATACTCAGTACTGAACCTAAGAAACCTGATTGTGTGATACAGCAATGTAACGACTGGGCCAATTCTTTCCACATTCCATTCAACGGGAAATCAAATATGGGACTCGGTCTTCTAAAAGAGACATCTGGAATTATGCCTGTTGGATGCACAGAATTAGACATTAAAACTCCAAGCCTATCACCGTCATCAACAATCCTCTGTAAACTTTAAAGATTGACACAACTAAAGGTAGGAGAGCACAGTGTCGAATGCCCTTTTTTGCTCCAACGTTCACTATCAGCCTTCTCGCTCACATCTGGTAATAGTCTAATGACCTTTGTTGGTTTGGTCCCTTGGACACAAGACGCAACTGAGATTCCATAATCTATCCTTGTCTGTCGCATTAAGCTGCTTCACATTCCAAAGCTCGAAGAAGATGAGCTCCTGGATAGAAAATACAGACTGCAGCTCATATCTCTCCTTCATGGAATTCCTCTTAGAGTTATCACTTCTTGGAAAGGGGACTTGAAGCAGTTCCATATTCGTTACAATTGTCGTCAGCTTGGAATACTTGTCAAAATTGATGAGCTTTTGGCCCAAAAAGGAAGGAGCTGTTCTGTAGTTGGAATTTCCCTCCATGATAAAAGTGAGATCCTGTAAGAAGAGTGTAAAGTACGGCACGATGGGTGCTCTCCGTGTAGCAGCATCAGGGAGCATCGCTTTGAGTTTTGCCCTATAAATATGATAATTGCGGTCCGGGTGCACCACATGGCAGAGAGAAGCAAATAATCGTGAATATTTTTCGGGGAGAACATTCCAGAGCTTCTCGAGCCTCGATAGAAGATGGCCCTGAAGAGAAGTGACTATAGCAGCCAATGAATTAAAATTTCGGTGCTCAAGACACCGACTGCTTATCTTTATCCATGCCTGTAGCAACTGTGACCTTTGTCTCAGACTCAACCCTTCCTGTAAAAGGGACTCTGCTACATAGGAGGACAGCAAATTAGTGAACAAGATCGATCTATTCACATTGGGGGAAAGATTCAAATGACTCTTGGTGTAGTTTTGATGCATCACTTCCTCTACCTGTACTGCGCAGAAGAGGTCTGACTCAATAAGTGTCAATTGTTTGGCGATTTCTCTGGAGCTATAATTCAGTAGCGTGAGCGTGATATTAGGAGCGTTACAGCTCTTATGACAAATATGCCACCAAGATGAAATCAGACTTCTTGTGTCAATATAGCTGTTTTGGTGCCAGTGCGTCCCTAGCATCGATCTGTATGATGAGGTTGTCTTTGCAATATCGTCTTGCTGAGACTCGGAGATAAAGGTGGCTTGAGATGACACCTTGGGTAAGGATTGCAGAAAGTTTGACTTGAGTGAGCTGTATGTAGACGAAGTGCTGTTGGTACTGAATCTCTCGAGTCTCAATTCGTCCTCATCGGAAGTATCAGAATCTATTGTCAAGCCATCGGAAACCTTCTTTTGAACAAGTTGAGTTCTCGATCGGTTTATCAATTTAGCAGCCACTTCCAAGAGTTTGACCGTCTCGATAGGCAAGTACGGTTTCACTTTTTCGTTGAAGAAATTCATCAAGGGGGCAAGAAGAAAGTGGTCTTCTAGCGGTTGCCAGAAGCTCTCCATCCAAGTCCGCAATGTTTCGCAAACCATCTTTCTGCGGCTCTTTGCCTGTGACTCCAGCGAGAAAAATTTGCCGTGAGGATCACCCTCCAATACCACGTCGAACCGTGCCACCAGCTCATGCACTAGGCTTTCGGCGGATGAGAATGATCTAAAGTAAAGGAAGAAGGTGCATCTAAAGTGATGGTCAGGTGGGTTCACTTCATCAGTGAGAAGACTAACTAGAGCTCTGAGAGATGCTGCAACAACAATTGGCCCTTCTCTCATGATTTCCGTCTCAATTTTACTACAATATAATTCATGGTCGTAGCTCGATTCTGGTTCACTGAATTGCGACTCACTCAAAGCGGACTTTCTCTCAGGGGTCAGCCCAGGCACACATAGAGAGATAAACTTGTGCGGCGGGATAGTCACCTCTTCAAAGTCGAGAAGCTTGCCCGATAACGGAAAATCGGGTATAAACCTTAGGAGAGCTTGCGCGAAATTGCAAACCGCCGATACGCTGGTGATCATATTTCCAAAAATACGAATAAGCTGAACTCCCTCTTCCGTAAAACACATCCCATTAATCTGTTTGTGGGTAGATGTAGTGCCCATTTTGACAAGTGTTTCGCTGATAATTTTCTTCACAGACGATACCATTGCGCTTATGAGAGGTACAAGATTATCTAAAGCATTGTTGAGCAGACCCACGTTGTCTGCCTTGTCGTTGTTAACTTGAAGTTGAATAAGCCGTCCTGTGTGTACCAGTTCCTTGATCATCATAATCACCTGATGAACGAGTTTTTCGAAAACCTTGCAGCCTACAATGTTGTACTCTACTAAGTTGAGTCTTCCGATCATCAGCGCAAGATACCCGACGAGCCGCCTGTGAACTTCTGTGACACGCGAGCGAGTCATGGGAGTACCACGAAAAATAGGGTAGTCGATTGAAGTCTCTGGAAGGGGACTCTCTTCCAAAGGTTGTTCTATGAGCCATATCTGAATAAACGCAAGAGACTTGCGTAGTACTTGGTAGACCAAGATTTCTATAATATCGATCTTGGTGGTATCAAAGGTGTTTTTGTAATTTTGGGCTTTAACCATCAAATCATACCAATCACGTAGCAAATTTTTTCGAAATCGCCGTATAGATGTCGTTTCGGAAACTCTTTCGCTGTTTCTAGAAAGACAGTTTGTGTTCTGTAGTAAGCGCCTAACTCCGTCTCGGATATCATTTATATGAGCCACGTCAAAAGTGAAACCCTTGACCTCCTGGGTCTTCGTATAAATTGGTTTGCTCTGCGGATTGAGTAGGAACTTTGCCGCTGCTCGAAAGAGTGGCTCTAGGTTTCCGAACCGTCTGATGTCATCTTCGGTGGAGGAGAAATAATTCATAGGAACCCACCCTCGCTTGAGGGTATTGATCAGATTCACCTCTCCCCACCCACTTTTATCTACAGAGTACACGAATGCCACTTCGTCTTTCCCGAAAGAGAGACATATAGACGAGTCTTCGGCGGACTCTAAAGCATCGGCGTCGAAAGAATGAGTCGAGACTACAAATTGGCCCGGAGAGAATATCTGATCCAGGGTGTGTTCCTCCTCTCTCTCTTCATCTCCGTCTTCATCTCCGTCTTCGTCTTCGTCTTCGTCAGCGATATCTGGAGAAAAAAAAGATCGCTGCTCGAAAGTAGGCGTATCGTGCTCAAAGAACCCTTTGTCAGCGCGAGGGGTGGGGTCCATATCCTCCCATCCATCGTCTAAACATGGAGCAACGGTCTGGTTGCTTTCGGGAAGGCTGAACGCGTCATCTGTCTGTATTGTCAAGTCCGATGTGTAACCGCTCGAGTCTTCTTCCACTATACTGTGCATACTTTCTATGCTTTCACCTAGACGTCGCCTTTCCAGATCTTTCTCACTATACACGCTTCCTCTGACATCTTCTCTAGCTGAGAAAAAGCTGAAAATGGTTGAGCTGGATGGCTCTGTTGGTAGTGGCGGAGTATTAACCTTGGGACTTTTGTTTTGTGATTTACCGGCCTCAACTTTTAATGGCGATATCCTGCGCAGGCCCAGCGAGTCAAAGGAGCTGGGACTCGAACCCTCAAATCGCTCGCTGCGCTGAAAAAGTGGTGTCGTCAGATCTCGCTGAAGCTTTTGATCTTTTTTTGATTCAAATGTAAAGCTTTCCATTTAAGATTAAACTTTGAGGTACAGGTGTTTTTTTCGCGTCTGCGCGCGTCATCTTGCATGAGGGTTTAGGAGAGTTGATAAATGCATCTACATTTTTCGCGCATCTATAGGGCTGTGGCACAAAGTTCCATTAGTTTATACCCGGGAAAAGGCTCAAAAAGTTGGAGGTTTTAGTGTAGGTTTGGGATATCTGTACGTTCTCGAGTGCAAAGAGAAATCCTATTATGCCCCTATTTTTTCTCTCGAAAAATAGTTTATGCCACAGCCCTAGTGATCTAAATGTTTCGCAACGTTATATAGCTATGAAACCTACTAGAATGCTTTTTGACACACTAGCACTGAAAAAGACGGTGTCAGGTAACGGCGTGGATCTGATGGCCAGGGAGATGCATCTCAGGCACCCAATTGTCAGGAGCCCATAACAATCCTGGTAAGCCCCAAGGTAGGTTAGAACACGCGTGTTTGTTCTGATCTGAGTGTTCTTTTTTAAAGGGTGGTGTTCTAGAACACTTCGAACACTTCAATTTATAACTTTTAATGTTATAACTTTTGTGCGGAAAGTTTTTTCAAAGCTGTAAACATAAGATCAGGGAGTTGGCATGGAAAATACACAGAAACGAGCACAGGAAGCTTGGTTGAGGACAAAAGCTTGTTGAAAACATATTCTTGTGTTAAGAGAAAGAACTTGGGAGATGTTGATATGTTTTTGACCCTATCAATGAATTACGAAAGCCATCGGAGTGGTGTAACTCTAACAAAGAGAATTTTCTCGGCCTCTAAACTTAAGATTCAAGGCTTCTGGCTACTCCCTGCACCAGTGTGTCCATTGTTTTCTGTTTCAAAACACTTCATCAGAGATAGTCCAAGCAACCTGAAGGACCAATCTCTTAAGGAAGTATCAATTTATAAAAGATTATCTCAGATCGAGGGCCAAACTCCAGCTTTTGTCAATGATAGAGGCGAGTAACGCAATATGTGAACATAAAATATACTTCCGCGAAAATGAAAAATAATATTGTTGTATAAGAAAACGGGCTCGAACACGTTCTGATGTGTTCTGTTCGATTCGGATTTTGTTGTTCTGTGCTCTTTTTATGTAGTTCCTGTTCTGCTCTTGAAGAACTTGTACTCTTTTCCACTCCCCTGTTCTAGAGAGCGTTCTAACACACCTTAGTGGATACACGCCCGAATCTTCGCATATCGAAGTCGTATCAGATGAAGGACCGTTCGAAGGGGGGGCACACATATAAGAGTCACTTCTAAAATACACCCAATAAAATATTTATACTCCTCATATAGCCTCATTTTCTGACAAATTCTGAGAAAGAAAAAGTTTTATTAATTACTTTGTTACCCACTCAAGCTCTAGTTCAAGCCCTATAAGATAATTATTCTATAGTTTACTCTTTATAAAACCTTTTTTTTGAAAAATGCCCTCAGTATTTATATAATTCTCATGCAAAAACGTATTTAAAAATTGCTCAGAATACACCTGTAGTATTGAGTAATTCCTGTATCATATTCTCTCCAAAACTTCACCAGAACGTGACAGGTGTATGGAGTTGGTCCTAATAATCCCTTGATTAGAGTCCAAGTCTTCTTCTCTTGCCCTAGATTTTTTAGGGTTCCGACTCTTCATCATGACGCCAGCGTATAAGGGTGTGAAGTGAAATTCACCTGAAACAAAGGAGTTTAAATAACACATAGTTCCGGATCTCAAGAAAATAAGAGTCGGGGTAAATCTAGATCCGGGTTTTGAAAAAGATAAGATCTGGGGTGGATCTAGATCAACAAATCGAAAAACATCACCGGACCTGAAGAGCCTCATTTTTATCATTGACTAAATGATCTGTCTTCAGCAATTGGTCGCTTTATCTCATTGCATTAATTTCTCAATTTTCAGCCTGTAGTTTGCCTACACCAGTCACTCGATTGATCTTCAGATAATTGTATTTGAATAATCATTCTTGTTGATAGTTCGGAGATCTGGGAGCCTCGGTCGGGGCATCAATGCCAGGTTGAGCAACTCGGGCAGGGTGATTCATTCTCAGTCTCGATTGTTCTCTTAGAATGTCCAGTAATCGATAGTAATAACGTTCTTCACTTATGTTTGACAATGTAAGGCATTTATGCTACCTCAAGCTGCTACATAGTTGAGGTTTGTGGCCCCTTTCTATATACCGATTGATGTGGGGAAACAAATGTGATGTGACATATCATGAGTGACTTATCCGCATGCCAGATGACCTTCTCCGCAAGTCATACATGCTTATACATGATAGTCGTTTCTTATTCCGCTTAGTCATGATTTACTTTCCTTATTCAGAAATGGCATGACCATCTTTTCTTTTTCCAAAGTTGCATCACATTGTTTTTCCGGATTATGGCTGATAATCCGACAATTCTCAGCGGAGAAATTCGCTCATTTGCACCTACCTATTTGTCTGCTGCTAATCTTTCTCTACTTCCCCGACTTTGTATGTTTGCTTAGTCGAGAACATCGTACAACTTTTTTAGCTGCTCGAACTGCTAAAAATGCTAGCAGCAGCAGCTATGCCAGTCATAGTATTCTCTGAGATTGCGATCTAGAGTGCGACCTAAAAAATGGCCATCTTGACCTTGCGAGCTATGATCACTGCTCAAATATTGCGGTCCAGATCGAAATTTCAAGATCAAACAGTCACATTCGCTTGAATGCTAGTAAGGAAACAAAAAGGCTATAATCTGAATAAATGAATACCCAGTGTCAAACCGACAGTATCATCACCTGTTTCATCGATAATAAAAATTTGATGTGCAAACACAGTTTTTGACAGACCGCGAAGAGACCTCAATTTGAGTCTTTTGTCAAACCCCTCGTGTACGGGCCTCGCCGTACATGTTACTACTGCATATGCATTATTTTCCTGTATTAGCGGTGATTTGATTGTATTTAGGCTTCAGAAAAGGACTTCTGCTCAGGTTCATTTCCCGGTTCAAATATGTCTTACTACCTTGCGAATTTGGGCAGGTCTATTTCGAAGTGATTGACTGACTTATGTATATTTTCTGGATGTCAATGAGACCATGTCGCACGATATTGTCAAAAACTTTTTCTGCTTCGGTCCTGGCTGTATTGAAGAGCTCCTTGTGATGAATGCATTGAAACAAAATGTTTACTCGATGGATTCGCAGGCAGCCGAACTCAACCTCAAACAGACCGCTGAGACTTTTCGATGACGCTGGATTAAAGTAAAGTACTATAGCAAGAAAGAACTCAAGTGCTTTCACATCCAAAGCTCAGAATCGTATCGGATGAAGAATCAGTTTGAAAAGGGGCATCCGAACAGGATCTTGTTCTGGTATACACCCAGAGATTTAAAGGTATCTGTAATCTACCCTCGGTTTTTGTCAAATTCTGATTGAGAAAAACGTTTGTGTAATTGCCGTGTTACCCTGCTAAGACTGTGTTTAGGACTCATAAATTGATAGTTCTATAATATACTCCAAAATTGTTTAGCTTCTTCTTATAATACCCTCATTATTTGTTTAATTCTCAAGAATAATTTATTTGAAAAATGCTCAGAATACACCTCAAGCATCGAGTAATTCCTAGATCATATTCTTCGCAAACATTTTGCCACAGAATAGCTAAATGGTGTAAAGAATTAGTCTCACCCTTAAGTTGGCAAATTAAAATCCTAAGCCTCTCGAAACTAAAACTGGAGAAAGTCAAAGTCAAGAGCAAACGACACGTAAATGCCAGAGCTAGAGAAAAGACTCATTTTCGAAGTCATCAACTGGGCGACATAATCTCTAACGCTTTCACGCTGCAAACTCACTTAAAATGATAGTTGCATTGAGGGAGAAGGTGTGGGATACGCAAATTGGTTGACTCTGTGGCCTTGACCTGTCTCATAAGTTATACACAGTCTGGCTTCTTGAACTTGAGAATCAAAATTCAAAGCAGCGCCATTTCTGACGTCACCCTAAAAGCTTTCAAGCTCAATTCGACGAAGGAAGGACAAAACATATTATTATGCCAGAAGCTGACAATAAAGGAACACTGAGGAATCTCGCCCAAGTTCAAAAAGCGGAGTTATAGATCAAGAAAAATAGTATATACAGTCACACGTGTTCATTTACCTTCGGATTAGGTAATGTAGCTCTCGTTAATTGCTAGACACATTGCAGTTACAGCTCAACCGCTAAAAGCATTTAAGGGTCACCAATCCGGCGGATCAGATCATACCGGAGTTATTGACGAAAGTTAAAAGAGTTCAAGTCCCATTAATATAAATTCAATTCGAAAACTGATCTTCAAGTAGAATTTATTTAATATTTTAGACGTAAATGTTATGTGTACGTATAATTGACCCTCTTTCGGAAACAAAATTGCAAAAACATGCGTAAACGTGCATAATTTTGCATAATTCTTTAATCTTAGATCAGGGGAGATTGGGGGAACTGATATAGATCTTGCTTGATCTTTTTCCGGAAAGCTGATATAGGTCCGAATCTGATAACCCTTAAGAGCATATCTAAATCAGTTGAGCTGTCAGTGCAGAATTTCCGTATCGCTGAAATTCACCTAGGTAGGGTCATGAGGCCTAGCCAAAGTGCTTGACCAGAAATGGTCACAACCAAGTCCCCAGTTCCAATCTTCTTGCCATCAAAAGAAGCGTGTTGAGCTGCATCTGATGATATTAGGCTATATGGAGGGATGGGGGCTGGTTTGCAGCTATATGATATACTAGAGATGGGGCCTTGTGTCCCAAAGTGAGCTGTTCAAATCTGGAAACGACGTGTTTAATCGTTGATGGGCTTCGGATTCGGCCAAAAGGCTAGGATTTTAGACCCTCGCCAACAAATGTCAGGTTCCCGAAGCTGAGTCAAGGTAAACTGAACATTGCATTAGACAATGATTCGCAGGGAGCTTGTGTTATGTCACCAAACTCCCATTAATCATTAAGCGCTACTGTGTGCCATTGGTTTGATGACTTTTATGCTTGATCTAGCCTACTCACACTGAGAGGCATCGAGCCCGGGCATTTTTCTCGGAACCCGAGTCCAGATTGTGGTACCATGGCCGAATCTTGGGGCGCATCAATTTCTTGTTCGTCCGAGAATGGCATGGGCTCAACTTGTTTTAAAAGAAGATGGTCTGCACATCTCATGATCGTATTTTGAGAATCTAATGGGTACGCAAACAAAGGTGATGAATAAATATCATTTGAATTCTGGGTTGACTCATTTGCCGTCTTAGCGGCTAAATTTCTGGCTGAGTTCGTCTTTTACATATTGTAGAGATGGCACATAAGACATGAATAATCCTGAATTGAAAATTTTGTCGAACATGACTGAAAATTTTGTTTGTTTTTGTCGAAGTACATTCAGCTGCAGACGCTTTTGGGTCACTCTTAACTTTGGGTTTTCCCAGACAGTGTCCGTTTTGCAGCACCGACTCGAAAGATTTTTGCCAAGAGCTATCATATAAGTATAATTGCAAGCCTCATTCGACTGTTCTTGAAAAAGCCATAAAGAGCTTGAAAACTCTGGATATTTCTTTAAGTTTAGACTGCAACTTGCACGATGACGTCGTCCTCGAACATAAAAATTTACGGAGACCTTGTATGATTCATCATGCTATTGAAAAACAACTCTTCTGCAACTTGAGGAAATATATAGGGTTTATACCCTAGAGGTTATTTTCACCTGATTGAATTTTTTTGAGTAGCCGAGTTGCGATCGATGACATAATATCCGTTAGTCATGATTCAGGGGGTGTAATATATGCCCAAGTGGGTCGTTCATGTGATATAATAAAATATAAATAGAGCTAAAATTGCACAAGCAGAGCACCATGTAGTGAGCCCCTCATATATTATGACCTTTATATCTTATGACTCTGGGGTCCAAACCTCGCCACATTGTCTATTTTGCACCCAATCGGTCCTGATATCTGATCGCATGAATGATTTCACTGTGAAAAATATACTGGATGGCGGGTTTGACTATCCAAAAGCCACGTCAAATCAAATGGCAGAGATTTGGAAAAAGAGTGAAGAATTATTGGACGAAACCACTGATAATAATACCCACGGAAAAACCGCATCAGTGCACCACTGCCCTGAATGGTCAAGACAAAAACTCCACATCACATTGATTATGACACGCTAACTGTTGATGGGAAATTTCAAAAAGTAATTCGGCTTGAGAGTAATCGAGAGGTACAGCTAGTTAAGTGTTGGGCCGTTAGGATCTCACCGCAAAGCTCTCAGAAGGCGATCAGTTGTGCGAAAAAAATCGCTGTTGACGATCCTCTGTCTTTACAGCATTTAAAGAGGCTGGTCAAACATGACACCCCTGAAGGTACAAAACTTTTACTACTCATTTGCAGTGTGGTGTTCATCTCGAATAGAGATTATCTGGTGGATTTATTCGAAAAAGAGTTGGATGAAAAAGTCACCGTGCAGACTGTCAACGTACCCGAGAACTACCCTCCCGATAAGGAAAAGTGTTTAAAATGGTCCGCAGCGTTTTGGCCAGTGATTTGGCGGGGGTCCACAGTGGTTCAGGAGATGAATGCTGTCAGGATTAACGTCAAAGAGGAGGAGATGTATCTGAAAATAGTAGCAGATAAAGCTTTTGAAAACGTCAAAAACGGAAAAGTGAGTCTTTTTTATGTCATTTTCACTAACATTAGCTTCCAATAGCCACCCTAATGGTTGATCCTTCAACGAGTAGTATAGTGAGTATACAGCTAGACGACCGAGAAAACAACTTACTCGGCCATAGTGTCATGAATTGCATCCAGGACGTGGCGAAAAAGGAGTTGAAGCTGAGGAGTATATCAACCAAAAAGGGTTACCTCTGCTTAAATTTGCATGTTTTTACCACCCATGAGCCTTGCGACATGTGCACCATGGCACTCGTTCACTCCCGGGTTGGAAAACTAGTCTTCATTCAGCAAGCTGGAGAGAGAACTGGTGGCTGCTCTCTCGGGATTCATAACGAGCTCAGTCTCAATTGGAAGTTCGATGCATGGAGATGGTGTGGTGGCGATCACTTCAATGTGGGTGATTTGAGTTCTTTAACCTATTTCTGATATACTGAAGCGGAAATTTTAGCTGATAGGCTATCGAGACTTTCGATCGCTTCGTCTATAGATTCTTCAAAAGTAATTTTGCCATACTTGAGATCACTCAGCCCTTCAATTAATCCATTGATCTCTATAAGTTGTTCTGCGCAGTCAGACTCTAAAACTTTTTCCTCTTGTTCCATCGTTTTATCTACAGCTTCAAGTTGCAATAGGAGGGAATTGAGAGTATTTGCTTCAACTTCATGGACAACAGCACGCTCATCGCTGAATTCTGAGAATTCTAAGACAATGGTCTGCTTAACTTTCTTGAGACTCTTGCTCCGTTGCAAAACAAAAGCTTCGTAAAGGGAGTCTAGAGTAGAAGCATCTAACTTCTTGAAAAACCTCTTCGCCTCTTTTTCAAATTTAGCTTTACTGATCACCTGCTTTAGTGAAGACCGAGACAAGAGATAATCTTGGAGTACCTGAATCGAGCTCATGCTCCTGTTGGTGTACGGATAACACTCAAAGATAGTTTTACTGGGGTTATGCGACCATACGATTACTATATCGATGATTGGATGGATTCCCTTGAACATGCTCACAAAAAATAATTTATTCATCTTTCGCCTAAAATGCCCACTCGATGATGAACCATGAAAGTTGATGCTCTCTAGTTAAGCTCACCTTCTGACAACAAGAACTCAAATCCTCTGTCTAATAGGTCTTGAGAAGACCATCCAGCTCGTCATGTCTTTTCCGGAAAGCTCTTTTCTTGACCCCACCAGCGTCATCGCCTATTCTGACTGACTCCCTCTTGAGCCGTCTTATATTTCTCTCTCTTTCAATCTCCTTCTTCTCCATCTCCCAGTGTGACAGAGTTTCGACGGAGGGCGTCCAGTCTTTGCCCAGGCGTCCGCCGTCGTATCTCAGGCCCTGGTAGTCGTGTGTGATGCCGTGTTCGTTGGGCACCGATTGATAAGCTTGATTCTGAAGTGAGATATCACGTGTCAACAAGGCCGAATGAGACTGATTTTCGATGAATTCTTTCTTCATTCGAAGTATTTGTTCGTTAAGGGCGTGTGCAATGGCAGGCACGAATTCTAGCGACAGCCCCATATCAGACACCACACCAGCCGCAAACTCCTCGGGTGTCAACTCTGAGCTAGACAGATCCCATTCGAATCTGTCCTCGTAGAGCTGTCTGCCCAAATTAAACGAGAGATGAATGACTGCGTGTAACCCATCACCGTTGGCATCATGAGCTGGAAATTGTATGGAGGATACGTTTATATACTCAGATATCTGCTGCTTGATGGAAAGAGCTATTTGACTAGCATATGACGTAGGCAGCGCAAGGTCAGTGCAGAATATGACAGCAAAAGTCTCTGGGGTTATGAGGGATTCGTTCGCATTCCACATGAAAAAATCCACAACTTTATTCCCATTATGCTCAACATTGACCCTCACTGGAATCATTATATCGGGTATTGACGCGTTGTTTATCGATTCCATCTCGCCAAAGCTTAATCCTTTGGCAGGCACAGCTGGTTTACCCTCAAAGTGGGCCACGTTGACCGAAGCAGTATTTTGAAAGGGAGATGATATAGGACCTTCATCATTAGGCGAGAAAGTTGCTTCATTGTCGTCACCGTCTTCCATAAATATGCGATCATTATCAATCTCTGCATAGTTCACACTTTTAGTGTTCCTTTTATTAGACCGTGAGCGAACGCTTGCAACACTTGATATGTACAACGTAGAGTCTTCGTTTTTTACCCTAGCATGAAGCGAGGTTGTCAGCGCTTGAGGGAAAAGTGGTTTCTCTGGCATGGTGAAAAATCGGTTGGGACACGATGCGTCAAGACTAGGAGACACCTCGAGTGCTCCTCCTCTTGACAACCGCTTGTTTTTTTCTCGTCAAAGAACAGGAATAATGTAATTACAAAGTATCAATATTAAAAGCAAGAGCGTTTGCTTAGTGATACCATGTGAACCTCGTGTAATTACGGTGAGTTTCGTATTCCCGTGTTCTAGAGGCAATCCGAGCATTCGCTGATCTCTAACTAATGGCCACTTCAAAAATGCTTCGTTGTAATCAAAATGATCTCGTATGATCGCGATGATCTAAGCTATCGCCGAGGAAATTTAGATGGTTTCGAATGGGCGCTGCGAAAGGGGAATGTACAAAGTGCTTGTATCCGAGTCTCCCCGCTTCGCCAAGAGCGAACTCCATCTTTTATGATGTGTTTGATGCCCAATGTCAGTAATTACAGATAGATCAAGCTACATGCTCGCTGCACTGATCACTATCAAGCAAGGTTGGAAGGCATTCCAATTGGCCATTCCATTAAGGCTACATGTGCAGGCTTTTCTTGCTCGTATGTGTCGGATTATCAGCCATAATCCGGGAAAACAATGTGATGCAACTTTGGAAAAAGAAAAGATGGTCATGCCTTCTCTGAATAAGAAAAGTAAATCATGACTGAGCGGAATAAGAAATGACTATCATGTATAAGCATGTATGACTTGCGGAGAGGGTCGTCTGGAATGCGGATAAGCCACTCATGATATGTCACATTACATTTGTTTTCCCACATCAATCGGTATATAAAAGAGGCCACAAACCTCAACTATGTAGCAGCTTTAGGTAGAATAAAAGCCTTACATTGTCAAACATAAGTGAAGAACGTTATTACTATGGATTACTGGACATTCTAAGAGAACAATCGAGACTGAGAATGAATCACTCTGCCATTGTTGCTCCCAAGTATTGATGCCCCGACCGAGGCTTCTAGATCCCCGAACTATCAACAGT
Organism: Citeromyces hawaiiensis; assembly: GCA_030567395.1. NCBI lineage: Eukaryota > Fungi > Ascomycota > Pichiomycetes > Pichiales > Pichiaceae > Citeromyces > Citeromyces hawaiiensis. The sequence goes on from JAJLSF010000917.1 coordinate 23,509, forward strand.
ATGAAACTTGAATAAAGAGGAGAGTTGGCCGCGAATATGATTATATTCAAGTGAGAGCGTAATACCCAGTAATATAAAGTAGGGAAACTGGACATGGATAAATTTGAATACACATTAAAAAAAGCCCAAAAGAACAAAAGAATCATCTTTCAAATCCGTTAGAACGAAATTATTGAAGTCTGGGTCTGAAAAAGCGGGTCTCACAATAATTTAGGTTGCGTGTTGTGGCGAGCATCACTTGTGGTCTGTGCTCCACAAACGCTCTCAAAGTTGTTTGCGTATATGGGGTCTAGCGAACAAAATTGTGGGTTGTTGATTACTTTTACAGCTTGATGACTACATTGACCCTCGCTCTCCTAATGCTTGGTGCGCGAGTTCTAATAACCTCTCTCCCTCAGGTTTTTATTATCAATGACTTCTGTTGACAGAGATCTGGCCTGCCATTAAGGAGACAGTACCAAGAACTAGCACTACATTTAAAGGTAGTGCATGCATTATAGCCCTCTTTTGATCCTTGCACCAAATAAATCCGGGTAACGCACCACGCTAACTTTTTTTTTCTTTTGGCGAATTTTTCCCTTCATACACACAATGTCTTTTTCCGACTTCTCCAAGATTGAGACTCTTTCATCTCTAGAGAAATTCCTCGTCGAGAAGTCCTACATTGAAGGGTAAGCATTCCATACATTTCTTCTCCTGATGAAAACATTTGGTCCGTGTTTATGAGGTGCTTAAGACCCACCGGATGAATACAAAACCTTTTAAATTCACTTTCCTGATACTATGAAATGTTTATTTTTTGCCAAAGCATTACTAATTTTTTAGCTCTACCGCCTCCCAAGCCGATGTGAGTGTTTACAAGGCTTTCCAAAAGGAGTTTCCAAACTTTGCCAGATGGTTCAACCACATTGCTTCCTTCACCGCGCAATTTGAATCATTGCCTGCCGGTACTGCTCCAGCCGCTCCAGCTGCCGCTGAAGAGGATGACGATGAGGTTGACCTCTTCGGGTCTGACGATGATGTCGATGAAGATGCCGAGAAGATCAAGCAGGAAAGACTTGCCATGTACGCTGCTAAGAAGGCTGCCAAGCCCAAGCCAGTTGCTAAGTCTCTTGTTTCCTTAGATGTTAAGCCGTGGGATGATGAGACTAACTTGGATGACCTTTTGGAAAACGTCAAGAAAATCCAAATGGATGGTCTTGTATGGGGTGCTCACCAGTGGGTTCCTGTTGGCTTCGGTATCAAGAAGCTTTTCATCAACCTTGTTATCGAGGATGACAAGGTCTCTCTCGACGAGTTGCAGGGCATGATTGAGGAGGATGAGGATCACGTTCAATCCACTGACGTCGCCGCTATGTCTAAGCTTTAATTTATATATTTGCAGATTTAAATGCCATGAAGTTTTTTGCGCAGTTCGTACCTCACGGACAATCAGAAGGGACATTCATCGAGGACATTCTTGATTTAGCATTGGCTCCCGTCTTTGATTACCGATGTAGCACTAGTTTTGCCGACCTTTGAATTTTTGATGCCCTTTTCTCAACAGATAATGGGTACAAATTGCAGGGCTCGGCATCGAAAGCAACGATAAATGTCAGCCGCGCCCGTGTAATGAACTACATCACAAAGCTTTCAACAGAATTTCTTAGATGATAGAAGAACTCTTCTTTGTTTCAATCAATTTCATAGAGAAGTGGCAGCGAATGCAAAAGCGAGAGACACGGGCTTTGTGAGGAGAAAAATGTCTCATTTGCACATCCCGTGAGTGAATTTATCTCGACTGTCGATTTTTTAGCTGCTTTTGCGGGAGATCTCAGGATGAAGGCATCATTGCTGAAAAAACATTCTATCAACTACCCTTTTTTTCAAGAAGCAGGTGAAGATATGTGAATGTCATTCTCGGGCGCTTTCTGATCGAGTTTGGCCAATGTGACGTTCAAACTGATGACCAGTCACCTGCTGCAGAGCCAATAAGAGCTATCGAGGGTGAAAAGACCAACCAACGCTTGAGAGAGAACTTGAAAGCAGTGTAGATAATCCTGATGGTCACAGGAGGATTTCCTAGTTGTATATGTTGAATAGAGTTTTGATTAAAAACGAGTACAGACCCTCAGCTCTTATTCCAAGAGGAAGTCATTATCAGGTTTATTGTAGATCGCAAGCGTGCTATTAGTTTGCGATTTGTGATGTGGCTTGTGTCCTATTATTTTTTGGCTTATCTAAATGAAGGAAATGTCGGATTATGAGCCATAATCCGGGAAAACAATGTGATGCAACTTTGGAAAAAGAAAAGATGGTCATTCCATTTTTGAATAAGAAAACTAAATCATGACTAAGCGGAATAAGAAACGACTATCATGTATAAGCATGTATGACTTGCGGAAAAGGTAATCTGGCATGCGGATAAGCCACTCATGATATGTCACATTACATTTGTTTTCCCACATCAATCGGTATATAGAAAGGGGCCACAAACCTCAACTATGTAGCAGCATTAGGTAGCATAAAGGCCTTACATTGTCAAACATAAGTGAAGAACGTTATTACTATCGATTGCTGGACATTCTAAAAGAACAATCAAGACTGAGAATGAATCACCATGCCCGAGTTGATCAACCAGGCATTGATGCCCCGACCGAAGCTCCCAGACCTCCGCAACATCAACATAACTAACGATTCTGCAGAATGATGCATTTTTATACATTTTGACGCATGTTTGGTGTAGAATACATGCGCCCAAATATATCAATAAATATGACGCTTGCAGGTGGTTGCCGAATGCGAGAGCGTTAAGATGTTGCGAAATGCAGTGGAAAGTGCAGCCATTGAAGGCCGTTTTAATGTATCTATTGTTTTGTCTTCCACACGGTACTAGATAGTCGAATGCAAGCGATCCTAAGAGAGACTTCCGTTTTATCTGTAAGTTTCGATTTAGATTTCCGCTGCTTCGTCGACCACTCCTTGATGTCTTATGCGTATTTTCTGCGTTACTTGATATACCCCACTCTTGATGATTTTGTTGCTGGATCGGGAATTGGCTCTTCTCGTGAGAAGATCATGCCTCCTAGAACACCAAGACAATCAGGACGTCCAACAAAATACGTTATCAGAATAGACGAAGGTGAACGTAATTTCAGATGTTCCAGATGTAGAGAATTTGAACTTTCACGGCGTACCTCTAGCAATTCCATAGGCTGAATACGAGCTTTTTGGTTACATTCTTGACTCGATTTGAACGTCTATATCGTCGTTAACCCTCTTGCTTAATAAAATGTATGAAAATGCAAACTACTGCACGATTTTGCAAAATCGTTCGTTTGACATAAATTCGCGCATATGCGTTTGATGTTCCCTAGTGATTGTAGCTGATGAAGATGTATGATTGCGATGAAAAGTATGAATGTCCAATGAGTCTTTGAGATGTAATTTTGATTACAGAGCAGAACATATCAATAGTCCAATTAGCTTCCTGGCTATGAGTCGGCTGCTGCTTTTCTGGACCTCAGATCCTGAGTCTCTCCTCCCTCAATTTTGTTTGCGAACAAATATTGTAGTAGCAAACCGAACCATGCTTAAAGATTTATTGTATATTTTAATCTGATACGCCATTGCAAGTCCCACGGAGGTCGGGAGCAATCTTTGAATGCTCAATGCTTATTGCCACTTTTCAATGATTCATCAAGAAACAGAGAAAGTACATGATGAGACGGAAAGTCGACTAGACAATTTGAAAAATTAGTTGTTAATAGGGTGGCTGCGAAAGGCACCCGTTCTTTCCTCTCAATCATAAGGTGCGTCAGAACACGAGCGTTCGTTCTGATCTGAGTGTTCTTTGAAAAAAGAACACGTTCTCTTTTCGAAACCCGTGTTCTGTTTTTAAGCGTGAGTGTTCTTTTTCGAAGGGTAGTGTTCTAGAACACTTCGAACACTTCGAACACTTCAATTTATAACTTTTATATATAATTCTATAACTTATGTACAAAATTGGATAATTTTTTTCAAGCCGCTCCACATAATCTTTAACCTCCAAAACTTTGGACTCTTCCAATGGCCCGTAAATATACTTGGAAAGCATTTCTTTCACGTTTGTTGATAGTTCGGGGATCTTGAAGCCTCGGTCGGATTCATTCTCAAACTTGATTGTTCTCTTATAATGTCCAGTAATCGATAGTGATAACGTCCACTTATGTTTGAAAATGTAAGGCTTTTATTCTACCTAAAGCTGCTACATAGTTGAGGTTTGTGGCCTCTTTCTATACCGATTGATGTGGGGAAACACATGTGATGTGACATATCATGAGTGACTTATCCGCACGCCCGATGACCTTTCCCACAAGTCATACATGCTAGAGAAGGCATGACCATTTTTTTTTTTTTTCCAAAGTTGCATCACATTGCTTTCCCGGATTATGGCTGATAATCCGACAACGTTAACCATAGCGGTTATCAGAGTGTGCGCATCATTGTCTAGTACGGTAGCGTTGTCCCAGTTGGCACTGACAAGTTTTGCTGTTTCAAGTGCCAGATGGTGACAGTATTCTTGGATTTGCTGCTCACCCCCGCAAGCTGTTTCCCTGAACTCGATTGCATCTATCAGATATATAGGAGGTGAAATTGCTGGAGCCGGTGGCGTCTGATGTATATTTATTTGCGATTCTTCCTCTTTTTTAATCATGACTGTATATATGTTATAGACTGGTTTGTATATGTGAATCATGATACCATAGTCAATCTCTGTTTGAAAACAATATCATCTATAGGCTCTACGCCTTTTTTGCCAAAGGGGGTCCAGCTACCGTCAAGATCCTGTCCTGTAATGAACGGATGCTTCAACGCCTGCTGAGGTGTCCACCGTTTTAATGGATTGATATTCAGCGTGCCTCTGGGGAAATGCACAACAAAAGAGCAAAGATTTAGCAAGAAACGTACACATACTATAGCAAAGGAAGCTCTGTTGAGGATAAAAGTTTGTTGAAAACATTCTTTGGTGGTAAGAGAGAGAACCTGGGAGATCTTGATATGTTTTTGAACCTATAAATTGACTACAAAAGCCGTCTGAATGGTGGAACTCTAACAAAGAGAAGTTTCTCAGCCTCTAAACTTTAGATTCAAGGCTTCTGGCTATTCCCTGCACCAGTGTATCCGTTTGAAAGATTGTTTTCTGTTTCAAAGCACTTTATCAGTGACAGTCGAAGCAACCTGAAGAGCCAATCTCTTAAGGAAGTATTAATTGCCAAAGATTATCCCAGAGCGGGGCCAAACTTCAGCTTTTTTCGATGATAAAGGCGAGTAACGCAATACGTGAACCTAAAAAATACTACCGCGAAAATAAAAAAAAAATGTTGTTGTATAAGAAAATCAGCTCGAACACGTTCTGATCTGTTCTGTTCGATTCGAATTTTGGTGTTCTGTGTTCTTTTTGTGATGTTCCTGCTCTGTTGTTGAAGAACGTGTTCTTTTTCGAGCCCCTGTTCTAGAACGCGTTCTGACGCACCTTACTCAATCACAAGAAACGAGAAACGAGGTCCACAATTGAGAAGATTGGGCGTAAGCCTTCGTCTGTTGCGATTTTCTTCCTGGTTAACGGGGTGAGTGACAAAACTGGAACATGTTTTACTTGATACTGCTCTGACAATAATTCAATTTATTACTGTGATTTTTGGTCAAAGCATGATTAACCGAAGCGAACGAGAATTGCTGGATCAAGAGCAGCATAAGAGATGAGTTTCAACGTAAGCTGTGTTGGAGTTTAAATTTGTAATTGTTGAAATCCATAACTGATTGTTATTTGAATAATTCAACCTATATACCAAGTGTCCGTATATAGTTTTCTTATCACTCTTCTAGAATATTCTATCGAACATTCCAGCATGTTCTAGGCATATCCATGAATATCCATGCATACTTGTGCATATCATTTCTGATTCCAACATCCTCTCTTGATAAGAAAATTATCATAAAATATCAAACCATTCCAGTCAGTACACGAATTTTTCTAAATGTGGGACCAGCAAGTGGTTTTGTCAAAATGTCAGCCACCATTCTGTCGCTGCTAACATGACTCAATGTCATCTCCTTCCTTCTCATAAGGTCCCGCACAAAATGATGACGTAAATCAATATGCTTGGTACGTTCATGGTAAGCAGGATGCACAGCTAAAATCTCAGCACCTACGTTATCAATGTGCAGTGCTGGTTTCTCAGTCATTGGAACTTTTAATTCCTTAAGAACCTGAATCAACCAAATAGCTTCTTTAGCGCATTCTGCGAGTGAAATATACTCTGCTTCCGTGCTCGATAATGCAACTGTTTGTTGCTTCTTACTCTTCCAGGTAACAGGAGCACCTGCTATCATGAAGATAAAGCTTGTTATAGACTTTCTGTCTTCCTTATCAGTGGCCCAATCTGCATCAGAATATGCCATCACACGAACACAATCCTGTTTAGCATAAACTAAACCCATATCCTTCGTTCCTTTCAAGAATTTTAGGACACGCTTTGCGGCTGCTAAGTGTATCTTCTTAGGAGCCTTCAGATATCTTGACAGTGTAGATACTGCAAATGATATATCGGGTCGTGCTGTATTCGATGCAAACAGCAGTTTTCCAACTAGACTTCGATATTCTGTTCCGTTGCAACAGGGAGACATTTCACTCTTGTGTAACTCTTGTGGCACCATGGGAGTGACGCTAGTATTGCAATCTTCCATTCCATACACTGCTAGCATTCCCTCAATGTCTTTTGCCAGATTGAATTCAATGGTATCACCTGACTGTATAATATTGAGGCCCAGAAATCTATCCGCTTTTCCGAGATCTTTCATCTTGAAAGCTTTCATGAGGTGCATCTTGATATATTTCATGTCTTCCGCACTCCGTGCTGCTAACAATAAGTCGTCCACATATAGCCCAACGACAATGGGTCCGTCTGTTCCATCCTTGAAATACAGACCCAGCTTGATTGCTTCGAAATCCGAATTTAAGCTAATGTCTTATTGACCTTCTCATTCCAGCACGCCGGTGCCTGACATAAACCATAGAGACTTTTCCGAACTCTCAGGACCATTTCCTCTTTTCCTTTCACAACAAATCCATCTGGTTGTTGCATATAGATCTCCTCCTTGAGATCACCATTCAAAAAAGCCGTTTTCACATCCATCTGATGGACTCCTAGCCCGAACTGGGCACTAAGTGCCAGTATGAACCTGTAAGACTCATACCGTATCGCTGGACTAAACGCCTCGGTGAAATCAATCCCATATTGTCGAGAAAATCTCCTCGCTACTAAGCGAGCCTTACAGAGTCCATCCCGCTTAATTGTATATACCCATCTACAACTGTTTGGCTTTCTATCCTTGGGTTTCTTGGCCAATTCGAAAGTACCATTCACTTTGTGGGCTTTGATTTTTACCTCACAAGCTTTTTCCCATTCATTCTTGTCCTTAGAAACCATTGCCTGTTGAAATCAGACATTCTGCACGTGATATGCAGTCATGCATAATACGTGCATATGGAAGGTTCCAGAATGATGTGAGCAGAATGTTCTGGAAATATTCAAAAGAAGTATAAATAGGAGTAAGTGTATACGAGTAAGTAGTGAATTAGGTATGTTGTATGAAGAAGCAAAGTTATGCCTCCAACATTGCCTCCTTGAATGTTCTTGGGAACTCGTTAGTGCTCATAGATGCATGCAGTAAGCAACTAGCAACTTTATTCCAAGATTTTGCCGTTTAGTGCGATGTACATCTGCACCATCTAAGCCCTGCAGTGAGACGTCACTGACTTCACTAAACCTTCTTACAAGTGGTACGACCGAATCATCCCTGGAACCATTATGAATAGGTACCACTTCCATGTCATCGGTATAAAACGTTTGACTTATATCATCTCCAAATTCTTCTTGTGGAGTCGTTCGGACTCTGATTCCGATTCAAACTCAATTTGCGGATTGCATGCACTTTCCTCAATGCACTCGGTGTCCGAATTGCACGCACTTCTCACAATGCACTCAGTTTCGGGATTGCACGCAATAAGATCAACCTCATGTGTATTTTCCCTCTCTGAGTCTTCAAAAGAGAAGGAATCTAGACTCTCACACGAATCGGTAATTGCTATCATAGGAACCTCAGAAGTGCTTGATTTACTTATCTCAGCCCTCTCTTGTTCCTTAGCCCGAATTCTACGATGGCGACGAGCAAACCTCGCAGTTGCTTGATCCTTACCACCGTCCTCGCTCAATTCATCCATGAGCCGCATTGAGGCATCCACCCCAATACCTAACGTTCCTTCATCTGATATATCTGCAGCAATACCAGATACATCCTTCCTGGACTTCATAGAGTGTGAGTCAGATGACATCTGATGATCATCTCTTAACTCACCGTCCCTATCCCCAACGATCTTGTTATCGTCATCATTTATCAATCGATCCTCTTCAGGATCTATTTCTGCCGTAGATCGGACTCCGTACTCACATGATAATCATCATCATTTTCCTTACACGAGCCATCAGCGTTAGATCCAGCAAGTTCCGGGATCGAAACTTAAGGTGCGTCAGAACGCGTTCTAGAACAGGGGGGTTGAAAAAAGAACACGTTCTTCAAGAACAGAACAGGGACGTCAAAAAAGAACACGTTCTTCAAGAACAGAACAGGGACTTCAAAAAAAGAACACAGAACACCAAAATCCGAATCGAACAGAACAGATCAGAACGTGTTCGAGCCGATTTTCTTATACAACAAT
>JAJLSF010000918.1:0-31462 GCA_030567395.1 Citeromyces hawaiiensis
CATTCTCATATTAAGAGTGAATAGTCCTGCTCTTCGCACCCGCGGAGGGGGGTGGAAAGGTGGTTGATCCGTTGGGTTGATCCGTTGGTCGACGAAGAAAAAGTGGGAAATTCCCCCTCTTTTTATAGTTTTTCGAGATTGCATTTGTGTAGCGATTTTGAGCCGCACGCACGTGTCAAAAGTCTTATCTTGCATATTTCGCCCGGGATGCGTGACTGACCTTGCATAGAGTCGCCCGAGTTGCATGTGAATCCGAGGCTATCTTGCATAGATTGTTAGGGGTTTTCGCGAAACCGGGACAGATTGTGCATGATGCAGCGCTTCCCTCACCATGGCTGCATGAGCATGTGATATTTTCTAGCATGAGCAGCAATTTCCCCGCCGAAAGAGGAGAAACGTGCATCAACCCCACATTTGTTCCCGGAGTTCGCGAAAATTGGAGATCGCTTGCATATTCCCCACTTATATTTCGGGTTTTGACTTACGTAAGCGGAAACGCGAAAATGATGATCACAAAGAACATTTTGCTCTTGAAAGGCTTATAAATCTCGATGAGAAGACGAACGCTCTTCACAGACCTTCAGCATTGCTAAGGGTGTGAAAGTATTTAATTTGTGTTTTCTTTTTCCAGCCTGGGATCGATGACTGGCTTCCCTTACTCCTCAGGAGACATGATGAAACAAACGCTTGAGGATGTAAAGCCGTATTGATGTGTACCTGAAAATATAACTCACCCCATCAACGGTGACAATTGATTGCTTGATTCAGAGAGCTAGGGCTGTTTCTGTACCTTGTTGTAGTCCAGGTGATTAACCCCAGCAATAGTGAGCCTATTTCTGAGACCGGAGCATTTTTCTGTTAACCGTTTCAAATTGTTCTCCTTTGATATATAAGACCCGCTTGTTCCCTCTTGTGCCCTCTTGTGCCCTCTTGTGTCTTATTGTGCCCTATTAATCCCTCTTGTGTCCTCTTGTGTCCTCTTGTGTCCTCTTGTGTCCTCTTGTGTCCTCTTGTGTCCTCTTGTGTCCTCTTGTGTCCTCTTGCGCCCACTCTACGTTCCTTCTCTTCATTATCTCTGAGAATCGAAAGCATGGAGCAAAATGAACTTAATGCAGGACCATCAATTGCCCTGAGGGTTGTCTGCTATAATGTTCATTACTTAAATCATCAAAGACAAGAACATATCCTTGTACAATCTGCTTTAAGGTGCACTAAATGGTCAGAAAATTAAATAGAGTCATCATCAGATAGCAAAATCCGTCATCACCAAGTGCTTTAACGCATTCACTCAGCATAGAATGAATCCTTCATTCTCAATCTATATACACTCGTTAATGATCTCGTATGCCTGCTGCAGTAATTTCGGATACTGTGAAAAAACATCGTGCAAGTCTGTGCCTTTGCAATACTTTTCCACGCAGTATGAATACGCAGCGATCTTACAGCTTAAAACCGACTTGGACGATGCCTCCAGAGACAAAAGCTCCAGTACTCTACGGATTCTCATAAAAGACTCGCTTCTTTTCGCAAAGTCATCTTTTACAAACAGCTGAAAAAGTTGAGAGGGCAACTGATTACGGACATGGAATCCGTTTCTTTTTGTCAGGTTTTCCAAAATCGTGCCAACCCTCCATTCGTCATTAAGACCATCGTAAATATCCGCAACTTTTTCCTTCGAAAGCTCAAACATGGTATACACCCAGCAGTCGTAGAAAAGCGTATCAACCATACTAATAAGAATTATGTCTTCCGGTTTGGTGACATCTTTCAAATGTGCTTCCTGTATAGATTTATTGCCGATAATTTTCCTATTGAGCGGCCGAGATCTAAAGTCTTCAATATACATAGGAAGCTGTCTGTCAGGAGTTGCGTATTCTGACAGCTCCATTAAGCAGCTTTCAGAAAGTGATTTATCCTCAGAACGCACGCAAGGAAGCTTTAAAGAATTTTTCATGCACAGTATCATCTGAGAAGCCAAGCAAATAGGGTCGGTTGCCACCAGAACCGATTCGTCTTGAAGGTAAGAATCAACTTTGTAAACCCCTAAAGAGAAATAATTTTCCGCAGAAGAGCTCTCCCTAAAATAGTACTTCCGCTGCTCAATCTCATTCTTTTCGCATGCCGTTAGCTGCTCTGTCTCGTTAGGGGTATAAGTTTTGAGTGGGAAAACCTCAAACACAGATCGAATCACCGCAGGTACCTCAACCATCGTGCGTTTTGAGGTGTGTGGATGGAGTAATGTACCAATGGATAAGTGGCAGGCGTTCATCTGACTATAGTTATATTCTGCTCAACAGTTGCATGATATATGTCTACTCTGACAGCACAAAAGTATATCACCATTTTCTGATGTTACGAGACCAAAACGGCTTTTTTTGGGGACATTTGTCGCTTTTAGTTGATACTTTACTTATTTGTCATATCGTAATCGGGGATACCTTCACCTTGATGGAATCTATTCCACGGTCAAGATGTAATGCACCAGACTTAAGCCTCGATTTTATCTGGGACGGTTCTCAGCTGGATGATATGCTAAAGTAGACTCTTTTATGACGATGGTGTTAGGACAGACGGTCTTATGCCAGGCGGGTGAACATAGCATCATAATGACAAATGCCTTGGCGGAAATTGACTCCAATTTTTGCCTGTAATGGGCTTTATTGAAACGCTGGGCGATGCAGGTCAGAATCATCCTCGCATAATTTCAAGATAACTACTGTCTTAAACCACATCGTCCATTTCAGATTTGAAGCTCTTGGAATTTAGTTTCGGGATTGTTTTGTCTTTCCCGCACAATGCAATTGATATAGTCAGTGGGAAACTTGTGATACTTACAATTGGGGCCCCAAAACCAACTTCAATGGCGCTGAGCCAGATCTAGCTGCTCACCACAGGTTACACATGGTACTACCCTGGATTATAATAGCGCGTTTTATATTATTGATTGACTATCTTGTCGCTGAAATCATTTGCGTCTGAGATATTAATAAAGACTTCAGAAGAAGAGTTGGCCATGTTTTTCTATTATGGCCGAGAATGAAATCTTGAGACACCAGAAAATGAGAGGACCGGATGCTGCTGATAGTATTATATCTCACGAAAAAAAAACCTACCTTTATGTAGTCGTTCTTCTTGATTTTACAAGCTCCTAAGCTTACGGTTCGTTGCAATTAGCCTTGATTTAACCATTACGCCGCTCCTGCGGTAGTGCTATGGGACACACACATCGTTGCTTGCTCGCCCGACCTTACGATTTTCTTGCCTTCTGAATCATTCTTGAGAGGAACTTGTTTGTTCTCTCTTTGCTCCTGTTTCCAAACGTCCTGCTCTGACGAGCCCTTCAAAACCGCAATTCTCATTGTTGCTAGTAGATTATGAGCAGCGTTCGAATGCGAGTAAACAGCACCGTTAAACGCGCTGGTGGCATCTTTCCCTATAGAAGCCTTGATAAGATTCACCCCGCCTGGATGATCACTCAGAAATGGCGAAACATCATGAACTATACCCGATACAACAACAAGAGCCCTTTCAGGAGCACACTCTTTTGCCATTCTTACAAAGTCTGCGCTTGAGATGACTGGCAACTTTTCAATGGGAATCCCCCAATTCAGTCTCGAGCGGATCTGATCAATAATTTTCTGCTCCTGCTGAAGTCTCAGTTGAGCTATGGCCTGACTGGGGGCGGTCTGCAGTGAAGTAACTATACCAAATAGGCTAAGCAAGTACAAACACCATTTCGCTGGATCCAAATCCCAGATATTGTGTCCGAGACGATAGTCAAAGGGGAACTCGTGATGAAAATTTTGATTTCCCTCACCAAATGTGAGAATAGAAAGCATAAAGTTGTTTTTGGGAGATTTGGTGTCATCAAACGGTTGCGAGCCAACCATATGAGTCAATGAGGCCGTCAAACTAGTGGTTTGTTGCACAAAAACCACTTTCCATAAACCAGCATATAGAAATCCGCTATAAAAATCGTTGAATAAAAGTTTGCTGGTGATGGCTGGTAGTAAAAGCCCTGAAAAGATAAAGATTCTGAAATAGTTTTCGTACTGCCACTTGACAAACTGGTTTGACTGCAGGTCGTCGGACTCGCTCTCGCGTATACTTGCCTGTACTTTTGGCCGCAGCCTCAAGATCAGCCATCCAGCGTGAGCGTACCAGAATCCCTTTCTAACATTATGCGGGTCGCGTTCCGTATCGCAATATCTGTGATGCGCTCTATGAGCGGAGCACCACCATTTTGCTGAACCAATTCCAGCACCAGCGCCAAAAAATACAAAAAGAAATTGCATCACCGATCCTGTGCGGAACGTCCTGTGCGAAAAGTATCTATGATAGCCGATTCTAATGGCAAGACAAGAGAGTAGGGAGTATGCTATGAATAAATAAAAAGAGTTTTTGGTAAGCGGCACATCCTCGTAGATTGTCAATGAAACGGCAGCAACCGGTACGATGATGGCATAAAAAATGTTTCTCCAATGAAGATGTCTGTACCAGTTCTTTATGGTCCAGTGAGACTCACTAATATGACGGCGGAAGATCTGGCTAGCATCGTTATTCGACTTTACTCTGTGTTTTGTCTTGGAAGCTCTTTTGACCTTTACTCGTTCGGTTTGTTCCATTTCAATAAATAGGTCTTGTGGCATGTGCACGACCTTGGGTTCGAGTCGTGGGGAGGTGAAAACAAGAGGGAGGTGCTCGTTGTTTTTTTTTTTCCTAATTAAAAGTTCGTATAGTTCTCAATAGATTTACTTCAACCGATGATATTTAGATGCTCAAACATCTGTAAAATATCAGCCAGGATAGTTACAGCTTCATTTCCCTCGAACTTGGGGCAACCAAGTAGATGCTTGGTTTGTATTGCGTGTTGTCTGATCTCCTCTCGATCTAGTTCAGTTAGCTTTGTCGGATTCCCTCAAAAGCCTTCCGAAAGGTGACCGATCGCATGTCTGGTCTTTCGTTTAATCCATGCGGTCAGTGAGCGACGGACCACATCACCTTATCGTTGTTTGATTCTACCTAAGAGGGTTGACGAGAGAAGCATACTGCTGCTCACAAATGTTTATATCTTTTGGTTTCGTCAATGGGCCATGAGTTCCAAAGTGGACTTTAAGGGCTCGTGCCTGGAAAGATAATTTCAAAGACTCCTGAAGAATCATTGATCACATAAGATGGCGATTCACCACGTTGCATCTCTGGAGCGAAGCGCAAGATGTAATATTGTAGGCAGAGTGATACTTATGGCGAAAGTGTTTTCAGGTCGGTTTCCGATCAAGTTTGGATGAAAAACTCTATGGTAAAAGCCCAAAAGAAAGAAGTGATATACCTCTAATAGTCCAGGGAACTCTCGGTGTACCATTGACAGTTTCACCATAATGTAGCTCAACTTTCTGAATGGTATGAGTGGTAATTCCTAGCGGTCCTATAGGATTACATAACCATTCCAACTTGAACTCTTCAGCTATTTTTGTCTTCTGATTTAAATCTGTCATTGATCTCCACCAGTGAAGATTTTGTTTTCGATGCATATTACATAGGAACGCTGGATCGTATACAAACCTTTTTTCCCTTAAATATGGCCCGACCAACCATATATTTACCCTGATAGAATCCCTTGCAGATGTGGCTTCCCGCTAGTTTAAACAGAAAGATGACCCATGGAGGGCTGACAGTTCCAGGCCGTGTAGTTGCAATGTAAAACGGTGGTCAATGCTAGATAGACAACAGGTTCGAGAAAGAATTCATGTGCCAGATATCCTCAGCACCACTTCTGTCAAACCCCAAATACCATCGATCTTACATCACAGAATGCGCAAGCACAAACTCCAAGTCACTCCTCCTTATCCTTCCACCCATAATAAGACTTGGCTCGTAAAAACCCAAAAGAGAAATTAACACCAACTACGCCAAAGACTAAACAAAGCAGTAAACCGAGAGATCGTATACTGATTGGCTCGAGAATTGAGTTCAAGATAACCCCAAACATCTCTGCCCCCTGACTTGAATACCCTCCACTGGCAAACGGATCTCTGCGCATACACTTTTCCCATTCTGCACATTTCCTCTCCAACGCAGGAACAATTTTATCTGGAAAACAGTCGTTTTCGATAAACTTCTTCCTGCAAATGTTTTGTTCCACAATCAAATCGGAGATAATTTGTTCCGACTTGTGGCTTATATCAAGTTTAACCGTCTGGACCATCTGATAAACAACGGATGCAGCATAAAGAGTGGCCAGGACGTTGATCAGCATTTGCGAATACGATGCTAATGCGTAGGGGGCTTTTGATGAGGGAGCAGAAGTTTGTTCCCACGGATTTGGTAGATGAACCCTTGGAGATTCAATGGAAGGATTTGCCGAAGGCTCATTATTGAAATAATAATGATGGTGGTGCACTTGAAGCTGTACAGGAGTTCTCATGCGGTTTCCGTCTACAGAGGAGACGAATTCTGTTCGCCTTACAACATTCTGTTCCTCTATACTTACAGGAGGTTTGTACAGTTGCAATTGCTTTGATTCGTCCTTTTTCTTTTGAGATTTGCTTTTCGGAGACGTTGCAAGCTCTGCACCGGTAATAGTTGGTGATAAAAGTGCTTTCGATACCGTTGAAAATATAGATGGCTCCACCATTTCCGGTATAGATGTATCCGCCATCTCAACGTCACATTCATTATTTTGGTCACTGTCGTAGTCTATATCCATAGAACTTGTCTCGGATTCTTCAAGCCTGAGAGATTCAAACAAGTCTGTTGAAATGTCATTAAGCATGCTATATATATATGGAATGATATATATTGGCTATTTCGCTTCAAGGGCAGCGGTGGAATTCTATCAATTGTGATACACATCATTCTAGCATATATCTCAATAATTATTGTGGGAGGCTCTGACGCGAACGCGTGTTTTGCATCTACATCCGTCATGGCGCTCCCCAAAGGATTGATTCTCAAGATATTGACTCGAAAAGTTATTGATTACTGAAGAGATGAGATTCAGCGAAATTTGGAGAAGGTGAGTCGTAACATGTGTTATCTCACAGACATCGAATGGCTGTTGTATTTAGTTCTAAGCTTCACATCTAGACCTGAATTTACAGGGACTGTGGATCACATCTATCGTGATAAAAAAAATTACATGATGTATCTCAAAATGAGACCTAAAATGATTCCAGGTAGCCTTCCGTTTGACACCTTCGCTCGATTGTGTCGATTGCGTCGGTCGCATCATTACTTGCATTTTGACAGCCCCACTTCAGAGCCAACAGGATGACTGTTTAGAATCATAGGATGTCAATGGAGTATAGCCAAACTCCAAGTCATACAGTAAAGTGGCTGCGAGTTACAGTCGATATGGTGCGCTCCAAGCTTCAGGTTTACATCGCGCAGCGCAGTACTCCATGTTGATGGAGATTTCATGTTTTAGGATGAATAAGCACTCGGGGCTACGCCCTGCTATGTCTGCTATAGCAGGCTATTGATAGAAAGCGAGTCACATTCCGTGTCATCTAGTTGATAGACTCATCCACTGTCTTTCCTTCTCTTCTCAGGAGACAATTGAAAAAAGTGTCAATGTAGAGTACAATGAGGTATGGCTTAAATAATGGGTCCAGGAGACTATTGCTGACAGTCACAGGGAAGTTTCCTCCCTGCTCCATTGCAGTGACTTAATTCGAGCCAATGAAGATTACATTGAATAGCTCTAATATGGGCAGTGTCAAAGAATGATGGGATAAGCTTTCCACGTCTGGGGCATGATGCATTCGCTATTCGGGTTCATAAATGTAATGCCACATTAAGTGAAGCATCTATATATCAACGGCGCCGAAAGTAGACCAAGCCGTTCAAAGACGAAACGCATTCGCATGGAACATACCTTTGGAGGTACACCATCAGGTGCTTTCTATGTGGAGTGAGACTTTCACAGAGAAATAGATGACATATTTGAACGCCATCCTCACTGTCTAGGAATGATGCTTTGAGAGTTTGCTGAACACTTCCAATAGATTTCTAGCTGGCCTTACTGAGATGTTACTGGAGAAGGAAACCTTCAGGATACCGTCTACGATGTAGATTTATAACTCATCACTTGAAGGTTACTATAAGTGCCTCCACTGTCGCTATCCTTGCACCACGTTTTTTTTTTTTTTTTTTCCTTTATATCATTAAGTATGGGGTCAAGTCGAAAGAAAACCGAAAAGCAGAAGGACTTTCAAAAAAAGAAGCTGAAGGTCGGCAAGACTGCTCCCAAAAGTACCTCTCATACAGATACATCATTTACTGCCAAGAGTATATCTCTGCCGCATCAATCGATTTTAAAAGCGAAAAGTGAAGAGACGGAATTTCAAAAAAGCATCTCTCTCACCCGACATCACTCTCCAATAACGAGAAAAGAGGTTTTGATCAATCTGCAGAAAAACCTCCCCAGTAATATATCGCTTTACTCAACCATGATCAAATCAATTGTACCTCTAATTGTTGATCCTTCACGATCGGTAAGAAGCTCGCTTCTTCAACTGCTTAAAACCGTAGCAGAATCAGAAAAGGGTATTATTGAACTTCATGCTAGATCCATTATTTTATTCGTACACAGTGCCATGTCGCATATAAATGTGGATATAAGGAATGACTCTACCAAATTTCTCACTTTTCTCGTTGAGTTCGGTACTGATGCCACCGTTCGCTCGAGTTGGATGAAGACTTTACGATCATTTTTCCTAATACTCAACTGGCAGCTGGTCGAGACTAAACAAAATCTCAGTATGGCCGTAGCCAACAGTTGCATTCAATCAAACGATAAGGGAAGAAAAGCCAGAGAGGAGCATTTGGAGAGTCTGGGCAAATTTCTTGAGGCTGGCCTTTTCGAGCCAAAGTCAAATGACGAGAACTCAACAGCTGTGACACCACATCCGTATACGTCGCATTATCTTTTACCACTCACTCCACAGCCGTATGCTCATTTGAAGATTTTCGCAAGGCAGCTGGCTAACACTGAGGATGTCAATTGCGATGATGTGGAGACCCGCCGGGTGGTTTTCTTAGAGCATTTCGCTAAAGGCGTTAAGAAGGGTGTAGAGGGGGCCATCAAAGAAGGTGGGCTTGTTGCAAAAGAATGTAAAAACCTGCAGCTTATCGTTGACCGAGTTTCAGTGTGATGGTCTTGAGCTGGTTATGTCGTACTCTTATGTGGGGGAAGGGGGAGGTTGAACCAAAGAGTTAGTGATAGCAGTAGGGCTGTTTATATAGACAATCTTTGATGATTCCTCAATTCTCTTTTTTTTTAATTCAGACCAGCAATGGAGTCAGTATCTTTCCATAGAGACGAGAAACACAAAAGTCATCTTCTAGAACCAGCATACTCATTCACTTTAAAATACACCGATTCTCCACTTTATACGTTTATACATTTACGATTTCAGGCTAAAATGGCAGAGCCACTGTAAGATTTTTCGTTTTTTTAACTTTCGAACAATGCCGATTTTAAATCATGAAAAAAATGGAAACCCTTTCATGCCACTGAGAAAAGCCGAAGTATTTTTAGAATTTAATTGAATCGATATGCTAAAAGTCAATCTTCTCCTCCATAGAGACGGATAGGGTCCAGTCTCCCACCCACACACCATGTCTTCTCGAGCTTTGAAAAAACTACAAAGACAACAGCTAGACGAAGCTGAATCTGATACTGAAGGGGACTACAACCCACCCTCCAAGGTGAACGCATTTGCTTTACTAGGTGGGGAGGAGGACGATGTTGAGTCATCAGAAGAAGAAGAGGTAAAGGTGCAAAAGCCGGAACCCAAACCGCAGCCCAGAAAGAAATCAAAGAAAAAGAACAAGAAAAAGAAGCAACCGATTGCCGATAGTGATGATGAACTGGATAAAATTTTGGCGGATTTAGCCTTAAAAGAAGGACATCAACCACAGAATATTCAAGAAATATCCGATGACGAGTTCCTTGATACGGTTGAACAACCAGCAGACTACCCTGATAGCAGCTACTACTATTTTACTGTTAAAAAGATGCTCCACTCGTGCCATTTGCTAGCAGTGAAGGCGCGGGACCTGGATCCGGACCAGGAGTATCGTAATCTTTTTGGAACACTTTCTGAGGAAGCGGTAGAAGATGCCGATGCCACCTCTTCCACTTTTGTTTCACCTGATGTCTTGAAACAGATAAAAAAAATGGGGCGAATGGTCCGAGGATGGGGTGGGAAAGATAGAAGGAGTATTCCTGGCACAACGAGAAAACTTTCTTTGACTAAAATCAGAGATGACTGGATCCCCACGCTCACAAAACAGATTACCCAGCAAGAACTAACGTTCAACGAAATATGCGATTACAATCAGGGGAAAACTCCAGAGTGGTGGATGGATGCAATAAAGTCACAGACGGAACAACTTTTGCAGGGCGGAATAAAGTTTTTCCGGTTCAAAGATAACGTTGACACCAAGATCGACAATGCACGGTTTTATATATCTATGGCGGTCACTCCAGACCACGAGTCACTTATCCAGTTGCTCAACAAGTCGCCATATCATGTGGAGACCATTCTGCAAGTTTCCACCATTCTTCTTCGCCAGGGCGATAAGCAAAACTCCTCTGGGTTGGTGGAAAGAGCGCTTTTCGTTTTTGACCGTGCATTGAAATCCAACTTCGAACTAGGTTCTCCCTTGATGAGACTACCCTTTGAATTCTTCCTCAACAGGCAGTTCTACCTAACTCTATTTCGGTACATCCAAGTACTCACTTCGAGGTCTACTTTCTATACAGCTCTGCAATACTGCAAGCTTCTATGGTCTCTAAGCCCGGCTGAGGACCCCTACGGAGTTCGTTATTTTATCGACTTTTATGCCGTAATGAGTGGAGAGTACGATTTTTTGATCGATCTTTGCAACTCTCCGCTTGTCTCCACCTACAAAGTTTGGGCCACCCCTTCACTTCTCTTTTCCAAGAGTTTATCCTTTTTCTGTAAGGGAGACAGAGAGAGTGCTTCAAACTGCTTGAGGGAAGCTGTGCAACAGCACCCTTACACTGCATCCAAGCTTTTGGAGGCTTTTGCGGCTGGCGAAGAAAGTGACAACAGCTGGTGTACTACGGAAATGGAAGTTGCCACTCAGGCGTATCTGGTGAGAAGTAAGATAATGTATGACACCTCAGAAAAGGTGAAATTTCTGGTTGATGGCATACAGCAATATCTCGATGTTAGGCATGATCCCATAGATAGAAGAGAGCAGCTGATCCCTATTAACCTGGTGCGTCACGTTGTTCTCTCCGGTGAGTCTAGCGTGATGGCCCGAATTCCAGCTTCCTTTTGGGACCAAAACGAGGTATTTGAGTATGACGTTTTGCCTCCTCAAAACGATGTGTGTGAGCACTTTACAGATTGGGTTGACGACGAGTACGTTGCTGCTGCCATGCAGGGAAGAGCTGAAGATGAAGAACTGATGGAGGCTATCAGACAGAGCATTCTTCAGCAGCAGGCGGCTGAGGTTGAATAGAAGTGAAGAACATAAATTGTGATTTTGGCTGTTGTTCAATCAACGTAGAACTATCAGGTTTAATTCCCAGTAACGTTGAGGATGTCGAAGGTTAAGCATGGCTTTTGCGTGATTGATTGCAGCTGCTATATTGATAAAGCCACCACGTACTGCAAACTGGTGGCATGACTTGGCTTCCATATAGTCGGCATAACTTCTAATCTTTTCAAAAGTACCGTAAGCTAAACTGTTCCTATAATGTTCATCATACTGATTAGTCACGATATGCTCATGCATCATAAAACTTGAAAAAATCTGTCTATATATGGCGTTCAACTGTCAGATCAAGAATAATCTAGGAGTGACCTCGAAAATTTGGACTTGATTCAAAATCGTTGACGGGTGTGCGAATGGCGATGTTATACGGCGCACCAGATCAGGGCACTAGAAATCTTGAAAAGTATTAGGACAATTTCAGGTTTCAACTCTAAAACCATCTATGCCCATAATAAAATGCCTTCTCAATTCCAAACGTGATGAACTTGCCATAAACTCGGAACTTGGACTTCCTCCCACTATGTCTCGGACTTGCCCAATTCTGTAGAAATATTCATTGGAGATTACCAGGGTCTGCTCATCAGTATGAACCCTGTGATTTCTGAGAGACGAGAAACAGAATTCCTAATAATTTCGGAGGAGACTACCTTTCGTTTTTACTTGAACGTTTACATATACTATATATCCTGTTCGCCATTGTCATTTCTTTTCTCTGAGAACTTTCATGTCTCCTAGAGAAATTGATCTAGGGTGCGTCAGAACGCGTTCTAGAACAAAGGGAGTCCAAAAAAGAACACTTTCGTATAGAGCAGGGACCTCGAAAAAAGAACACAGAACACCAAAATCTGAATCAAACAGAACAGATCAGAACGTGTTCGAGCCGCTTTTCTTGTACAACAATATTTTCTCTGATTTTTTTTCACAGTAGGATATTTTATGTACACATATTGCGTTACTCCCCTTTATCATCGACATAACTTGGAGTGGCCCTCGCTCTGAGATAAGTTTTTACAATAATTATTTCCTTAAGAAATTGGTCCTTCAGCTATCACTGATGGAGTGTTTTGAAACAGAAAACAAGCTTTCAAACGGATAAACTGGTGCAGTAAATAGCCAGAAGCCTTGAATCTAAAGTTTAGAGGCTGATGAACTTCTCTTTGTTGGGCTTCTACCATTGGGATGGCTTTTGTAGTTAATTGATAGGTTCAAAAACATATCAAGGTCTCTCAGGTTCTCTCTCTTACCACCAATAAATGTTTTCAACAACCTTTCATCCTGAGCCAAGCTTCCTGTGCTAGATTATGTAAAAGTTTCTTGCTAAATCTTTCATCTTTTGTTTACAGCTTGGGAAGAATTATCCACATTTTTGTACAGAAGTTATAGAATTATATATTAAAGCTATAGAGTGAAGTGTTTGAAGTGTTCTATAGAACACCACCCTTCGGAAAAGAACACTCACGCTTTAGAATAGAACACGCGTACCAAAAAAAGAACAGGCTACAACACTCAGATCAGAACGAACATGCGTGTTCTGACGCACGTCAAATTGATCCTTCAGTTTTATGTTAACCTTACTGTTGTTGACCTCTTTTAGATTTATCCGGTTGTGGAGGCATGGAGCATGTCTCGTCGCTTTACTTCCTGCCTCTATCCATTGACTCTCTGTTGAACTTTCAAGATACTCGTACCGTTTTGTTCTCAGGTAATAAAATATATAGAAAAAGGTACAGAGAGCCTATGTCCATTTAGGTGATATCGGTAATTCTAGCTACTGTTATATACAATCCTCGCTTTATCCTTCGAGATCTCTCCATAGCTGCTGGGTGATCCTGCATCCTTCGAAGATGTGGGTAAAACTTTGTTTTCCCACCAGTCACTGTCATTTGGTTCCTCAAAGTCCAATTGAAGTATCAGGATTTTTCTGCTCGCCAGATGCTCTGCTGAGCATGTGTCTTGTTCTTATCCTTTATCATCCCCCTTCAAAATCATGCGACATGGCATACATTGAAGGAGGCGAATTGTATGAAGCGCGGAAAACGAATCTGAGGCACGGAAATAAAGGTAGTCAGAAATTGCCAAAATGATCTCATTTCTTCTGAAAACCCAATCTCCACCTGTGGGCCATCTGTTAGTTGTAAGAGATTACTCTCTCATTTTCGAGGGACTAGAGAGTTTATTGAGCAAGTTGGTTGATACGTCTAGTCTGGATCAAATTCACCACCGCGAGAGTCGAACACTCGATTCCGGCACAGCCGAGGCATCTATAACAGCGCCCACAGCTCTATCCTGATGCTTAAAGATCCAGAAGAGCTCACCCAGAAACAGCTGATGGTCAGCTTAGATGATTAAGGCCATTGGACAGAAAATTAGCCTTCTCAACATTGCCTTTGAGCACCTTTTGCATTTCTGTCCGCGGGCCGCGGCTCAGAGCCTCCCCAATAAATCATTGCAACCAAACAGTCGAATAGATCCTCCTCTATTTAAAAACTCGAGAAAGTCATCATCCAAACTGATGACAGTCGAGCTTCTCAACGATTCCCCTGCGCTCCAGGTGCTGCAAAAAACACTCTACCACGGTACCATCGCGCACACACCCAAGCTTGGGGAGCTAGAGATCGTACCCAACGCATGGATAGGAGTAAATAATCAAGGCACCATTGAATTCATTGAGACCAACACAGAGAAAAGCTGGCAAGAGGTGGCTGCAGTTCATCAATGGGACCCTTCTCAAGTTGACGTCGAAGACTTCAGCTCTTCCACAAAGTTCCTCTTCCCGGGCTTTTTTGATACCCACATCCATGCTCCGCAATTCCCGAATAACGGTATATTCGGAGACAGTACGCTTTTGGAGTGGCTGGAGCAGTACACATTTCCGCTTGAGGCACGCTTCAAAGACGTCAACTTGGCTAAAGAGATTTACAGAAAAGTTATCAAAAGAAGTCTAGAAAACGGAACAACCTGTGCTTCTTACTACGGAACCATTCATGCAGGTGCTACCAACGTACTTGCAGATACTGCATATTTTAAGGGGCAACGTGCATTAATCGGAAAATGCTGCATGGACAAGGATTGTCCACCAGATTACATCGAGAGTCTCGAAGAGTGGAGGGTATCACAGGAGGAAGTTATTCGTCACATGAAAAGTATCGATCCAAGCAGCGCTGTTATCAATCCAGTTTTAACTCCCCGATTTGCCGGATCTTGTACCGAGACACTTATGAGAGAAATTGCAAAGCTCAGAAGGGAGAAAAATTATCACTGTCAAACACATCTATCCGAGAACTGCAACGAGATTGAATGGATCATGGGCCAGTTCCCACAGTATAAGAACTATACCGATATATACGACAAGATGGGTCTTCTGAGTCGCAAGACTATCCTCGCACACTGCGTCCATCTGTCGGAAGATGAAAAAAATGCCATCAAGAGGAGCCAGTCTGGGATATCTCATTGTCCCATATCCAATTCTTCTCTCACTTCAGGCGAGGCAAGGATAAGGTGGTTGCTGGATAATCATATCAATGTGTCACTCGGAACTGATTGTTCTGGCGGATTTTCTCCTTCCATCTTGGAGGTGGCAAGACACGCACTTCTTGTTTCTCGGCATTTGGTAATGAAGAGCGGAAATGAGAGGGACAATCTTTCCACCAAAGATGCGCTTTATTTGGCAACTATGGGAGGTGCTAATGTATTAGATCTCGGGTCGCAGCTTGGAAGTTTTGCTGTAGGCAAAAAGTGGGAGTGCCAGCTCATTGACCTGGCAATAGAAGGCTCGAAAGTTGATCTTTTCGAGTTTCAGCTTCCTCAGTGGGGGTCGGAAGACGTGGAGAAATCACACACAAAGATGAGCAATCTGCTGGAAAAGTGGGTCTTCAACGGAGACGACAGAAATGTGAGAAACGTCTATGTGAACGGTAGATGTGTAGTTAGGAAGTAATTGAGATGTTGAGTTTTTTTTTTTTCCTATCATTATGTTCCACGACAGAGAGACTGTGTCATGTGTTCCTGGGGCATCCAAATCACCAGCAGGCCTGGCCCTCTCTCGTACAATGTACTTTCTGCACGGAAGCAAAGTTTTCGCAGGAAAATCCATTTGTGCATCGGTAAATCTCTGAGACGTTTTCTGATACTGGGAAAAGTTTGCTCCGTGTAACACATACCATTAAGCTATGGTCGATATCGCGAATATACCCGTGGTATTGTTAAAGGGTGAAAAATTGCAGAGTAAAGTTGAGCCTGTCCATCAGCTGCATGTCGCTTTTGAAGGAAGCTCATCGACTCGCAGAAAATCAAGGTTGGTTAGAGTTGTCCTTTCCAAGCTCCGCAGTGTCAGTCGTGTTCACTGCATCAGTCTTTCCAACTACATCAGTCTCGTGCAGATTCTTTGACGACTCATCTCGACACTCTTCCTTTTCCGCCTTCTTTGACGACTCCTCTTGAGGCTCTTCATCAGTGGAGCTATCTGAGCTTGTCTCTGATGAAGAATCGCTTTCAGAGCAAGATTCCGACTCATCATCTTCCACTGTAAAACCTGCAAAAGTCTCTTTCGAAGAGACATATATGGTAGGATACTCCAAAACAGTCTTCCCCTTCAAGCTCAGAGCCAACGACTGCGATTTGTCTATGGGGACAAGAGATTTTGATTCTAAAGGGTTGAAATAAAAACGCACATTATTTGCGTCTTTTACGCCAAGTTTCTCAAACGGACAACACTCTTGTACTTTTGAAACTTCCTCAACCTTGTTGGTATATTGGCCCATTTCTTTAAAGTTTTGGTCTACATGACGCCATTCAACGGTCCAAAAATAGGCGTTTTTCGATTTATCGTAACCCGATTTGTTAAGCTGGGATCTCGACATGCCCTTTGGTAATAAAAGAACGTTAACGTTTCTTTTGACCAGTTTTTGAGCAGAGTTTTTCGCCCTTTTTGACAAAACCGTACCAGAATGAGCATCTTCTCTCCCCACATCAATTTTTCGGCCCATTTGGAGAAGAAAATGGTAATCTCGATTCACATCATTAGGTGACACTTCTGATTTTGCTATATACGCTGACGGCTCGTTTGCCCCGGAGCAGTTTTTCTGAGACTTGTGTCTTTTGACACACGTAAGTGAGCATGTTTTCATGGAACAAGCAGGGCATTTGTATTTATGGGGGTTAGTATGGCATATTGAGCAGTTCATGAGAAAAATGTGGTGTCTTGATGTAGCTGAAGAAGGGTATAAGAACAGCTCGTGATCCGGGGTTACCTGAAAAGTCGCAGGTCTCACTCACATTTGGATATTCCAAACGGTCAATCTTCCTAGTCGCGGCTGGGATAATTCCCTCGAGGATCATGATATGTACGAAACTTACAGTAAAATGTTTTATACTCTCGGCAGGGCTGGCAAGCATCTGTCCTTTACGGGATTCGAGTGCACTTGGCTTGGATCCTGAGAATACTATTGCAACATATTGAGATTGCTGAGCTTCTCAAAAGCACCAGCATCATTGTGAAAAGATATTATTGAGAACCTTTTAATCGATTTTTGTGGCGATAATAGTGACCATCCCATGTCCATGAGAAAGACAGTCCTGGTTTTGGAACCCGATTCGAGGTAATACTCTGCGGTAGGGTGTAGGAGTTATAACTTGAGAAAAGTCGTTATTCAGTCCAACAGCACTACCGATTTAATGATGCATCTCCATTTCACAAGACAGCCAGTGCTCTCGAAATAATCATCTCCAGGGACTATACCGGACAAAAGTTTCGCGAAGCAGTATGAGAACACTGGGCTAAGAGGCAACTGCATAGAATATGCCAGTACTTTGGATGTCCGTTTGTGCATATGAGGGTCATATTTGAAGCACCGTATCTAATAAGGAGCATTACAAAACGCCTGCATGAAATTCAAGAAACTGTTGAATGAAATCCCCTAGACACAACTTCCACTCTCTAGGGTTATAGCAACTCTGCATCGCCATAAGGTGGGAGATGCCCCAGAGAAAAAAGCCGTCCTCAAAGAGCCAGTTCACCATGTGCAAAGCACGAAAGTGTTTTAAGTGACGTCCGGAAGTGCGCTGAAAAACAAGCTGCCCCCAATACCCTTGGCCGCAGAAAAACATCTCTTTGACAGCCCTCTTTGACTTGTACAGAGACTTGAGGGTATGCTTTTACGGTCAAGCAGTTCGACATTTCATACACTTTCCAAAAATGTTTTCCTCGCACATAAATTCAATACACCTTACCCTTCTCTCTAATATTACCTCAAGCACGAGACATGGAAAAATAGCTGACTGTACCCCGCTGAAAGCATTTCATGTGAGAGAGCACCTGAACAGCGCCTTTCAAGGAATATGATCGTTTGTAAGTCTTTTTTTCTTTTTTAATTTGATAATTCCCACTAAAAATAACGCCATATTCCTCAACATATTATCATATTATCAGCCTCAGAGGACCCTTTTGCACTTGTTGATAAGCAGTTCCAATATCCTCACACCACTCAAAAACGCTCTTTTTCAACTGGGCGTTTCCCAACCAATTTCTTGCAACATAATGGTAAGTCATCGAAGATTAGATCTCACTAACAAAATCAGTCTGGAATTCAAACATTGCTCAAGGTTTGTGAAAGGAAAAAGGTAGATCAACTCTAACAACTAGGCGGAAAAAGAAGCTCATGAAATTGTCTCTGAGGCAAGGCAGTGTAAGTTACGTTGAAGATGTATGACTAACCACTAGACCGCACGCAAAGAATCAAGGCAGCCAAAGCTGATGCTGCTGCTGATATCGAGGCCTACAAGCAGAAAAAAGATCAAGAGCTGAAAACGTTTGAGCAGGAACACTCAGGCTACAACGAAAAGGCTGAAAAAGAGGCTGAACAAGAAGTTGAAAAGGAGTTGCAAGTGATCAAAAAAGCTGCCGAGGAGAAAAAGAAGGGTGTTGCCAAGTCGCTTATTGATTCTGTTGTGAAGCCAACGCCTGAGATGCATGTGAATGCTTAAGTTATAGGTTTAATAGACTTTTTATTTTGAGTATGTTTGAGAAAGCGTGAAAAGTGGGAGTTATTTGAAGAAGCAAAGAAGCTGACATCTTATCTCACGGAAGTGTGCTTGCTAGTTGACTCACTATAATTGCACCTGATTGTGCCGCCAGCTGAGGTGTATTTCAAAACGGCTGACAATGATGCGAGTGGAAGAGCAGCCTAAGACTCGCTGGCTCGGCGTGAGCTACATTTGCCTTCGAATAGACGACGGCATACGTCAATAAATGAAGGATGTTTTCTTTCTGTCTTTTCCCGTAGCTTAATTGTCTTGTTTGGGAGAACGGTGACTACAGAAGAGTTTTGAGGAGTATTTGAGGCCGGTAATGGGAGGAAAACAGCATCAGGCGAAAAAAAAAAAAACAGAGATGTTGTTTCTGTCCTTCTTGAAACCTTCTTTGGCTCTCTCGATTTGATATTTACATTTCTTGAGTAAATTCAATCATCCATATGGCCAGCAGAAATTGTCGATTGGTGGCGCCGGGAGAGCTCTGTGGGCATAAGGGACGGGAAAAATAATCTGCAAGGCTCTTTTGATAAGCCTTCGGCCAACGCTTCGCCGTAGTTGTACGCATCACCTAACAGTGTAGAATCTCAAAGCCACTTGATTTCATTCAGTTTCGATGACTGAAGTACCCAATGCAAATGTACCGTTTACTCGAGGACAGCTAAGATGAGTAGGGTCGTCTTCCAGTGCCTAGAATTTCTCTGCTCAATCCAAGTGGTGGATTCTGTTAGAGTTGAATTACAGCTCCTCAGAAATGTTGGAGTTATTCAAGTGTGGGTCTTTTCAAACGTGTTCACTACCGGCTGGCTTACAAAGAGGCTCACCGGGGGACTATCAGACTCAATTCTTGCCGTTATATGTCGAGCTGCTAAAAAGTCTCGCAATAAAAAGTTGGTCGTAATAAGTGTCTTAGTTGGAAGTTCTGTGAAAATGGTTCTCGGATCACTGTGTTCGCTACAAAAAAGGTAAAATAGAGATAGAAGGGGATGTTATGAAAGCTAAACTAAGCTAAAAGTGACAGTGTTTGAAGTAGTTTGAGTAATTGAGTTGTTAATGTGTGCCGGGAAAGTGGCTGTGGGATATTATTCATCATACGGGCCACCATACTTCGTAGAGGTTAATACTCCAATGTCAATCGAAGTTTACGTAGGCGCGCTTCTTAGATGCGCCTTTTTCTTTCATGGCCCCCATATCTTTTAACTGGAGGGCCTATTTTATAAGATTAGAGGACCTAGATTGTGCTTTAAAAAGATTTTGGACCTCTTTTTATGTCTCTGTTTGTATTCAACGCCTCTTACGTTTTTGGATTCATGATTTTACCCACGATGATCAGAGAGCTTGAAATGCACTTCGAATGATTTTAGAGCTCTCTGTATTGAATTGAAAAGGTCTATCCTATAAGGTTAGTGAGGTTATTTGATACTATGACAGTTTGTTATGGCGTGGAAGAGCCGCAAAATCAGCATGGACAATGTACGGATTCTGCCGTCGGCGCATGAGGGTATACATCCTTAGACAACGGATTCATCTACCGTTGCAGGCCATGGTAGTGGTTGGTAGCAGTATAGTCCCCTGCCGCCTGACCACATTCTAGCACTTGTGGCTACTGCAAAGAGCTTGGCGATTTATGTCCCGGAACGCTTTTTCGTTACGAGAGTCCGCCTAGTTATGGTGTGCCAAACTTTTATGTCACAGTTTTTTAAGATTTCGTCAGTCAGATGCTTCTCACCCTTGCACCGTCGTATAAATGCTGCTCTCCATTTTGGCCTCAGTTGTGGTGATTGCAATCACTGCCTTTGTGGCTATCATGCAAAGGAAAAGGCAAAAGGCTTCTATTTTCACGCTGGATCCTCCATTTCAATCCAAGCCTCATTGGAAGGGAAAGAGGATTGAAAATCGATCGGTACGAGTGCCTGACGAGCCAGACTATATCCAATGTTATTGTCCGGCGACGGGTCAATTTTTGGGAAAGTTCCCTACTGACTCAGAGAAGCATATAAATCATAAGCTTGAAGCTGCCAAAAAAGCTCAAAAACAGTATCGGTCCACCACTTTCAATCAACGCAAACAAGTGCTTCTTACAATCAAAAATTTCATTTGCGAAAATCAAGAAAAGATTGTGAGAGTTGCATGCAGAGATTCTGGTAAAACTGTTATCGATGCCTCAATGGGAGAAGTACTTGTTACGCTGGAAAAGATATCTTGGATTTTACAAAATGGCGAGAAGACTTTATCAACTAGTGTTAGACCAGGTCCCTCTAATATCTTGATGCGCTACAAAAAAGCCGAGGTTCGATACGAACCGTTAGGCGTAGTAGCCGCTATGGTATCGTGGAACTACCCATTCCACAACTTAATGGGACCGATTGTCGCGGCTCTTTTCACGGGTAACGCCTGTATAGTCAAATGCTCAGAACAAGTTTTGTGGAGCTCTCAGTGGTTTATTCAAATTGCCCAGCTTGCCTTAAAATCATGCGGCTTCGACTCGAACCTGGTGCAACTTGTTTGCACGTTCCCTGAGATGGCAGATACCTTCACCTCTCATCCCGATATTGACCATATTACCTTTATTGGATCACAACCCGTTGCGAAAAAAGTTTGTAAAGCCGCGTCTGAGAGTTTGACCCCCATAGTAGTTGAACTAGGAGGCAAGGATGCTGTTGTTGTATGTGATGACTATTCAGACTTGCAGTCTCTATCGTCTATACTTATGCGAGGCACGTTTCAGTCTTCAGGTCAAAACTGCATTGGTATAGAAAGGGTGATAGCTGTTGGTGAAGGGTATTCGAAACTTGTAGAAATCTTAACTTTGCGAGTGCCTCAACTGAGGCTGGGGTCTGGAATTGACCAGCTCGAAGATGTAGATATGGGTGCCATGATAAGTGATGCTCGTTTCGGCCAAATAGAGTCGTTGATAGACAACGCCGTGACCCAGGGGGCTCGCCTCATTTGCGGGGGTCATCGATTTATCCATCCTAACTACCCGCATGGTCATTTTTTCGAGCCTACTCTCTTGGTAGATGTCACTCCAGAAATGGAGATTGCTCAGAATGAAGTTTTCGGGCCTGTTTTACTAATGATGAGAGCAGAGACTGAATTGGACGCAATCAACATCATCAACTCCACGGAATTCGCCCTGGGAGCGTCTGTTTTCAGCGGTAACTTTCACAGGGCTAACAAAATGACTGACGCAATTGTAGCAGGTAATGTAGCCATCAACGACTTTGCCACTTTTTACCTGTGCCAACTGCCTTTTGGCGGAGCTAAACAATCGGGTTATGGCAAATTTGGTGGAGAGGAAGGACTTCGTGGTTTGTGTCTCGAAAAGAGTGTGTGCTACGATAAGCTATCGTTTATAAAAACCAGCATTCCCAAAAGTCTAGATTATCCTATCCAAAACGGCAAGCGCGGCTGGGCTTTTGTGGAGAGCCTTAACACAGCAGGCTACGGTGAGAGCTTGTGGTTAAGAGCAAAAGCGGTTGTTGGGCTAGCTAGAAATGGATGATTAGAATATAGGACATTCTCAGCTTGGTGTAAGCTTGAAGCGAGCCGGAGAGTTTCTGCTCTCAAAGTTTGCTCGAGTTTGATTTGAAAAAAGGTTCCTGTGGTACAAAGCGAACAGCTTTTTTCGAGAACACCGCAAATGATTGGAGACGGCATTCGGGTAGATCTAGAATGCAATTTGCTCATAGGATGTATTTTGAGTGACTCGCACACACATGTCACCTCGATGTCAATTCACGGGGAACCAATTGTACGCTCAACTCCGACTGAGATGAAATTTTACTACACATTATCTCTGTTGTATAAGATTACTTCATTAAAGCTTTTTCTGCGGTTTTAAATTGGTCGCTGAGCTGATCTGAAAACTTTTTGTGCAGTTTTTCGATGTTGGCAACAGCCTTTTTGAGATCGTCTGTCAAACTTGATTTCTTAAACTGTTTCATAACATCACCTCTTATAGAGGAAAGCGAATTTTTGTCAACGCTGTGTTTATAGGATTCGTAGTTTTCTTTCAAATGCTTGATGGTGGCTTGTTTTGCGTCTGTGGTGGATCCGCTGAAAGGCACTTTCAAAATCTGTGGATTTTTGGGGTCTAATTGAGGATTCAAGTTCATATTAGATGCTAAGATGGCCGAGATAACCGCTTTTGTGTCTTTGGGATCAAAAACTGTCACACTCATATTCTTCCCACCTTTTATACTGGTTTGTGCTACAGATGTAAATAGGGTTGGTTTGCCATCAATTTTAACCTTTAGTTTGTCAAAAATTTCTGGATTTGATTTACCCAACTTTATTTCATTCACCTTTTTCAAATGCAATTCGAGAGTTCGTTGAAAAGATTTCTCGAGACTCTCCAAAATCTTGCGAGAGTCAATCTCCTCTGCACCTCCCACAGCAGAGTTGACTTTTTTCCCTTTTGCAAGCACAGAGGCACTGGAGAACGCTCTATAAGGGTTTAGTGCGAGTGACCTGAAAGTGGTGAGGAACATCGGGTAATGGTGTGTGTGAATAATGGTGTACGGAAGTGAGCATTGCAGCCTATACCCACGAAGTTGTCTCACTACTTGAAAACTCCTATAGTTGACTGTACCCGCGAAAAGTGAGTTCTCAATTAATCGAAGAAGGTCAAGGAAATGGCAGATTCTAAGGACTTTTTCTCTGTCTTTTCTGCATGATGCTTTCCTTTCCTCCTTCCTCCCTTCATGCCGGCTATATTACTTCTAAGAACTTTGTTGTAGTTGAACTGTCTCAAAAAATCACCAATGAGAGAGCAATATCAGCCCTGCCGATCCCATCATGTGTCCTGGTTACAACGTAAATTCACAGCCCTTTGTCGAGTTGTGATTCTCGAATAAAAATTCATATGGCGCATCCGAATGCCTATTATAAAAAAAACATCGACCGTCTTGGTTAACTTTCGTCTCATTGTGCGCCTACTCGGTTTCATTACTTGACTCAAGAAAAGGTGACAGTAGACACTGAAAATTTAAAGGTTGCCTCGGAACATTCGTGGGTCTATAAAACTATTGTCAGAGCCTGAATTTCCTTGCCCTTTGATCTATAATAATTTGTTTCTTCATGACAACATCTGAAAAAAAAAAATCAGCTTTTTCTGGATTATTCCACTGAGATTATTCTACCTGGGGCTCAGTCTTATTCATTCCATACCCTTCGTGTCATCCAGACATCATCAT
This sequence comes from Citeromyces hawaiiensis, assembly GCA_030567395.1. NCBI lineage: Eukaryota > Fungi > Ascomycota > Pichiomycetes > Pichiales > Pichiaceae > Citeromyces > Citeromyces hawaiiensis. The sequence continues at coordinate 23,760 of JAJLSF010000918.1, forward strand.
CATCACTGCAAGAAAATTGAGTGCAATTTGATTAAAACACCACCTCCTTTTGCGAAATGGACTCTCCACCACTTGAGAGTAACCTCTTAAAGACGAGATCAGGTCAATCTCAGGCGGAAGTCTTCCGTGAGATTTTCTCCAATAGCCCCCAATCATCACCTACTGTACCAGTAAATCCTGTCCTCAAAACCAACCCAACTATATTCAGCATAGTAGAAGAGCTCATTTTAACAGAAGAATCTTATATTGGGGGGCTCATCTACCTGTTAACAAACTACTTAAAGCCACTTTCATTGATCGGAACAACTGGAGCCTTCATTGTCCATACGTGTAGCCTTGTAGAGACACTGGTAAGCATCAATCAGTCATTTTTGACAGAGGTGAAAAAATGCGCCTGTATTGCAGAAGGGCAATCTTTTTCTCACTCAGAGCCGCATAAGATTATTGAAAGGGTGGCTATGTTAGTTTCGGATCGAGCCGTACCTAAATTGATTTACACAGAGTATATCTCTAATTATGAGAGGTCACTCAAAGCGATCAAGCGATGCAATATTCACGCTGACACGATAAAGCACTTGGGATCAAAAAAATTGGATATGTCATTGATTTCTCTCCTGCAGAAAGTAAGTTATCTTGAATTTTTCCCCCCATTAACCCTAAAAGCCCATTGCAAGAATCCTGAAATATAGACTAATTCTCGAAGAAATACTTCGAGCTGTGCCCAAATTACTTCACAAAACTGTATCACAGTATCTGGAGAACCTCAAGTGCAAGCTCAAGGAAATCAATGTAGAGTGCTTTGCCGAGGACAAAAGCGAGATTCTATTTTGCTCTCTCTCTGCCTTGAACTGTAACACCCAGATAATGGAAAAGATTGCTGGAAGAAAAGTCCGGCCTTTTCCTTTTGATGTCTTTGGTCCACCAATTCTCTGTGGAGCACTCTCTTGCACATGGGTTGAATCAAATGCCTTTTTGACAAGCAGGTACCTAGGATGTATACTGTTCAAGTCTCATCTTGTCATTGTAGAGCCGCTCAAAGGTGTGAGAAATGTAATCAAGTTAATCATACCATTGGCGTATGCAAAAGTTGTCTCTCAGTACAACTCTGAGGGTCTTCACTCAGAATGTGATTTTTCCTTCAAGTTAGTTTTCGAAGAGGCATACAGCATTTACGAAGTTCTCTTTGTTTCATTGAATGAAACAGAACATTATTGCTGGTTGGACCACCTGCGCATGCTGACAACGGTAGTCAATGGGCCATATGAGCTCGACTACTCTGCTTCAAAAGCCAAAGAGAGCACTGGATCTAAAAACTTTGTATTCTTCCCCTCCAGTATGAGACCGTTAGACATTCACTCTGCGAGTAAGTGTCTCGGTGGAAGAAAGTTCCCAGGTTGCTACTTCCGAAAGCCCATTCTCGTTTACGTCGCAGATAGGCACAGCCCGAAAAAGTTCACAATAGAAATAAAGACCAGTGAGAGGCTGAGAATTGAGCTCAACATGAAAGATATATGGTCATTCGGGCTACTACCGTTCATGTCTAGAGAGCAGACAGTGAGAAGAACAAACCACTCCATTCGGAGGACTGGAAGCTGGTCTCATTTGAAGAGTCTTGCGATGGAAGATTCGCCTATAAAGAAGGCTTCATCAGTGATGGGCCGCATATTTAGAAAGACAACTTGATTCATATATTCGTGTTTTATGACATTATGCTATGTATACATTCGTTTACCTTGGGCCATGGGCAACGCCTGCTCCAATGGAATCATTGGTGGAGCTATACCCCTTTTGGTTTACACTGTGATTGTGCTTGTTGATACCTTTCTTTATGATAATTGGGATAACGTCCTCAGCGTATTGTTTGCCAAACTCATTCTGCAACTGCTGTTTGGAAGCCTCTTCAAGGATGCCTTCGTTACCGCTTCCAGATTGAGTGGTGAAAACTTGGAATGTGGAGACAGCTTGACTCAGTGGAATGGTGGAGTCGTTGAGATATTTTTGAGCGTCTTCTTCGGAATCGACAAAGATGACGAAATCGGTTTCTTTTCCTTGGTAGAAGTATTTGACTGGAGCCATTGTTTTTATTTTGTTTTGTGAGATGATGGTGAGGGAACTGCTCTCAATTTATACCGCTGCTTTGATGCTCCGAGGTTGCTGTTAAACTTTCGAGAACAATAAAACATTGCATCACAATGCATAATGCAGGTTGCTTTCGCGGTGACGGATGACGCAATAGGTAGGCCGCATAAGCGAACGGTTTTTGGATCCCTTGAGTAGCAAGCGCAAAGCAGGCCGCAATTACTGGTAAGCGATGATGATTTTCGCTATGACCGCAAGAAAATGGTGATGAAAGATTATATTGGTGTAAGGATGTTTGAGGCTCAAAGATTAATAGTATATCATTTCACCTATTCTGTGCTTCTGATGAATTGAGATTCTTTGACAAGCTCTGCGCTATTGATGATGATAAATCCACTAATATTAATCAGCTTCGTTATTCACATGAGTGTATTGCGGTACTGTGAACCTCTCTGAAACAACGCTTTCATTTCATCACGCTCAACTTTATTTGCAAATACTAACAGGAGGATAGCTTGGTTCGTTGATTGTGCTATAAGTTGCTCAGCCTGCTGTAACTTGATCGCCAATTCGTTGTACGGTACAACGAGGCCGTGTAATGAGAATACCTTATATCTAAGCAGTTTGTTAAGAGTTTTTGGCTTTTTCCATTGATCTCACCTTTTGCTCCATTAGGTCTCCTTTATAGTGAGGCTTTCGAAACTTACAACTTCATTTTTGAGCATAAATATTCACTCAGTTTAAACCTGCTGCGCTATGGAGATCAGAAACGGGACAAATGTTGCGACTAAGCCATGTCGTTTGCTGTGGTCTTGTCTACCGCTTTCTCCTATTGTGTTCGGCTTTTCACATCCCTCACTTATTTCCTGGATTCACTGCATGACTTTAACCGAGAGAAAAGCTCGTTCGATTCGAAAAGCTGATGGAATTCCCAATTATCAGTACTAAGAATCCCCATACCTGGAATGATATTATATCATAAAAGCCGCAATCATGGATCACGTCTTGTTGGATGATGTCCTCAGCCTCAAGTTCATCATCAACATTTTGCCCTCCTCGATCCCATTAAAACACTCTACAGTAGGATTAGAGTGGGATGGCTCGTGTATGCCCTCATCCTCTGAAGCCGTTTGAAAGCTTATGTAAGTTACTCTTTCTTTCTATACCATCGCGTAGCATCGAATGGTTTGGTCGTTCGTGTCAGAGAGTGGTGAATTACTATAAGTTGGTGCACACTTCTGGGGCGGTAGATGCTTAATCCAATGCGGGACATGAAACTGCGTTTGAGGCTAAATAGAGAGTACACTGTAAAATGCAAATAATTGAGAAGTCATCATGTGACTTTGAAAAACGAAGATGATTTCCCCGTGATATATTAGCGCGAATTATATATATACCTACACCAACCTATGAAATTCTTCTTCTGCCTTTGGCTGTGGCTCACTTTGGCTGCTGCCTCGTCTCATAATAACAATTGGGCGGTTATTGTGTCAACTTCCCGCTTCTGGTTCAACTACAGGCATATGGCAAATGCGCTCAGCATGTACAGAACTGTCAAGAGGCTTGGTATACCTGACTCCCAAATCATCCTTATGCTTTCGGATGACGTGGCCTGCAATCCGCGAAACGCGTTTCCTGGTACAGTCTTCAACAATAAGGATCGCGCAATCGACTTGTATGGAGATGAGGTGGAGGTGGATTTTAGAGGCTACGAAGTTACTGTGGAGAATTTCATACGGCTTTTGACAGACAGGTGGGGCGATGACCAGCCTACATCTAAAAGACTCGCAACGGACGAAAATAGCAACATTTTTATTTACCTCACGGGGCATGGCGGAGATGAATTTCTCAAATTTCAAGATGCTGAAGAAATCGGATCTTTTGATATTGCAGATGCTTTCGCTCAAATGTACGAAAAAAAGAGATATAACGAGATCTTTTTCATGATTGATACGTGCCAGGCCAACACAATGTTCTCAAAGTTTTATAGCCCTAACATTATATCTGTTGGGTCCAGTGAGCTCGACGAAAGCTCGTACTCTCATCACTCGGACGTTGAAGTAGGTGTGGCTGTCATTGATCGGTTCACTTACTTCAGTCTCGATTTCCTAGAAAATATAGATAAAGGTTCCAATGCCACCGTGAAGGACCTTCTTGACTCATACACGTTCGAGAAAATTCACTCTCATGCGGGTGTATCTACCGAATTGTTTCAAAGGGACGTGTCGCAGGTATTGTTGACGGACTTTTTTGGAAACATTCAAAAGGTTGACACCTCTGAGAGGGAGGACGATTTACTCCATCTGATGAGCGGCAAGTTGTAAATGGTGATTGTTGAGAGAGGATCATCAGTCACACTCGTGACTGTTCTATGATATATTCGACAATTGCGTGGAAAGAGAAATTATCGATTGTGGTTGTTGCGTCTCTATACACTGAATTACCATCCTGATGCAACCGCAGAGGAACGGAGAAAAGCTCAACTTTAGTCCACTTATCAACGATAGCGAAACAGCCTGATCGAAAGGGAAAAGGAATTGCCATGTGTCCCGAGAAAGCCAGATACGTAGGTTGTGGACGCATACAAAGCTTGTGTCATAGATTTGAGATTTGCCGACAGCACATCAACCTGAACGTGACGTTCTACAGAGAGCGTTGAGGAAATCTCAAATTGAAATGTAGATGCAAATTTTGCTCGCAATGTCCACTTAGCATGTATTGCGCCGTCTCCCAGAGATTCTAGCTCCATGGCTGTGTAAGAGTTTGACCACAAAGGAAAGGTAGCTAAAACAAATGTGGACTTCTTGCCTTATTTCCTAGGTGATGATGGTTTCTATATTGTTGAACTATTCAGGCCGAAGCATAATTCAACGTTTTGCCTCATTTCAAGTTGCTAGAAGATATAGAAAACATGCATTTTCAGGAAAAGACTTGAAACACTTACTTCAACAACGGCCGGATATACATCTTGTGGAGGCAATTGCACCCGTGTGGCAGTAAAAGCAATCATTTAGTGAAGCAAAAAGCTTAGTTTGTAGATCATAGGTGAATAAGCTGACACTGATGAGCTAGCTAATCCGCCAATCAGAGCACATGAATACATAAACGTTCTTTTTGTCTCAACTTCAGCTGCAGCATACGGTTACTATTGGCATTTCTAGTTTTGTTGCATCCATGTTGGAAAAAGAAAAGCCAAGGTCACACAACCAGACATTTCTTTTTCACGCATAAGAAACGTTGTCGTTTCTTTTGCAAAATTGCAGGTCGTGCAGCAACCGTTGAGATCGGTGCCGCGCCCAGAGGGGATAGGATCTCTATTAGAGTTTGGAGCCGTTAAATAGCTTAATCTGCCTTGAAAGCGTTTCAATCGAGAGAATACCTGCCCATCAGGGTAGTAATTTAGTGGTATTCCCGTCAAAAGTTGTATGCGTATTTATCAGCACGACGTACGTTTCGGCACGGGTGCACTAGAAAAAAAAAATTTTTTTTTATTCACAACTTATAAATATCGCAACCCCCCACACAGACACGACAACATGTCTGCAGGTAGCGAGTCTAAACAATCTGCTCAAGTTCTCAGTGAGCTTTTCCAGAAGCTGACTGTGGCGAGCGCAGATGATGTAAGTGCAGCCGCTTCTAACGTTTCGTCGTTTTTGAACGGTAACATCATTGAGCACGACGCTCCTGTTGATTTCTTCAGCCAGCTCACCAAAGCTATTGAAAATAAGAAGGACGCTCAACAGAGCAAGAATGCTCTCGAAGGATTCAGAGCCATCGCTTCCGAGTCTAACCTCTCCCCTTCTGTGGAGCCATACTTGGTTGAGATGATCCCAGTTGTGAGCGCTAAAACCGCTGATAAGAACAACGACGTCAAGGAGGCTGCCAGCCACGCATTGGTTGCCATTGCCAAGGCCATCACACCAACTTCAATCAAGGTTGCCCTGCCTAAATTGACAGATGCTCTTTCCAGCACCAACAAATGGCAAGAAAAGATTGCCATTTTGTCTGCTATTTCCGAGATGGTTGAGCCATCTCGCACTCAGATTGCTCTCAGAATGCCTGAGCTTATCCCCGTTCTTTCCGAAGCCATGTGGGACACCAAGGTTGAGGTTAAGAAGGCTGCCACCGCCACTATCACCAAGTGTACCAGTGTGATTGAGAACAAGGATATCGAGCCATTTATCCCAAAGTTGATTGAGTCTATTGCCAAGCCAAACGAAGTCCCAGAGACCGTACACGCTTTGGGTGCCACCACTTTCGTTAGTGAGGTCACCACTTCTGCTTTGTCTATCATGGTTCCTCTTTTGTCCCGTGGTTTGGCTGAGCGTGACACCGCCATCAAGAGAAAGGGTGCTGTCATTGTCGACAACATGTGTAAGCTTGTGGACGATCCACAAGTTGTTGCTCCCTTCTTGGCCAAGCTTTTGCCAGCTTTGAAGACCAACTTCAACGTCATTGCTGACCCTGAAGCTCGTGGCGTTACCCAGAGAGCTCTCAACACGTTGAGAAGAGTTGGTGCTGTTGGCGAAGACGACATTATCCCAGAAATCTCCCATGCTGGTGACATCGAAATCAACTTGGAGATCCTGAACGATTTGCTCAAGGATACCAAGGTTGAAAAGAGATTCGACGTTGTCAAGACATACATCGCTGCCATTGCTGGTGACTTGGTTGACGAGAGAGAGGCCGACTTGGAAATTTGGACCGCTAACGTTGCTCCATTTGCTACTATCTTCATGCATGAGGCTGCTGCCAAGGAGATGATTGCCCACCTGCGTCAAAGAGCCATCGACAACATTCCCACCGGTCCTTCTTTCGAGGACGAGGATGAAGAAGGTGAGGACTTGTGTAACTGTGAGTTCTCGCTTGCCTACGGTGCCAAGATCTTGCTGAACAAGACTCAATTCCGTTTGAAGAGAGGTAGACGTTACGGTCTTTGCGGACCTAACGGTTCCGGTAAGTCCACTCTGATGAGAGCCATTGCCAACGGTCAAGTTGAAGGTTTCCCATCCCAGGAAGAGTGTCGCACCATCTACGTGGAGCACGACATTGACGGTACCCACGCCGAGACCTCTGTATGCGACTACGTTGTTCAGTCTGGTGTTGCTTCCAGGGAAATTGTCGAGCCAAAGCTGAGAGAGTTTGGTTTCAGCGAGGAGATGATCCAGATGCCTATCATGTCTCTTTCCGGTGGTTGGAAGATGAAGTTGGCTTTGGCCCGTGCCGTTTTGGCCAACGCTGATATCCTGCTTTTGGATGAGCCAACTAACCATTTGGACACTGTCAACGTTGCTTGGTTGGTCAACTACTTGACCACCTGTGGAATTACTTCCATCATTGTCTCACACGACTCTGGCTTCCTTGACAGAGTTGTTGAGTTTATCATTCACTACGAAGGTTTCAAGCTGCGTAAGTACAAGGGTAATCTTTCTGAGTTTGTCAAGAAGGTGCCTACTGCCAAGTCTTACTACGAGCTCGGTGCTTCCGAAGTTGAGTTCTACTTCCCTGCACCTGGTTTCTTGGAAGGTGTCAAGACTAAGCAAAAGGCTATTGTTAAAGTGTCTGACATGACCTTCCAGTACCCAGGTACCACCAAGCCACAGATTCAGGACATCAACTTCCAA
>JAJLSF010000919.1:0-17825 GCA_030567395.1 Citeromyces hawaiiensis
AGGCACTGATTAGTAAAGATAGTTATGCTTGGCAGACTTTTCAGGAACGGAAGTTGGCGAAAATTCAGGCCACACACCCGTTCCATTATACAGCTAGCTTGGGCGCCTATAACCACGGGTGCGCTGGGTTTTGCTTTTTTCAACCCTGATAACAGGGTTTCTCGGTCGTCACTCAAACGCCTGAAAGATGTTAAAAGCCCGGAATATGGGTCTCCTTCCGACTTTAGTAAGGCTTTTGAAGAGATAACTACTGCTCTAGGCCCGGAAAATGTGACCAGCGATCAAAACGATCTAGACCTTCATTCAGATAGCTACTACAGTACTCACCATGCTGCAGCTGAAGAGCGGCCTGGACTTGTAGCTTATGTAGAATCGACAGAAGATGTTTCACGGGTTTTGAAAATCTGCCACAAGTATCGTGTTCCGGTTGTCCCTTTTAGTGGAGGCACCTCCATTGAAGGGCAGTACATACCAACTCGAAAGGGACTCACACTCAACCTCAGCAAAATGGATGAGATCATTAGCTTCAACCCTGACGACTTGGATGTAACAGTTCAGGCTGGTGCTGGCTGGCAGGATCTTTCTCTTTTTTTACAACCACACGATCTTTTGTTTGGGCCAGATCCAGCCCCTGGTGCCAGTATAGGAGGTATGATTGGGAACAGCTGCTCCGGAACCAACGCTTACCGATACGGAACCATGAAGGAAAACGTACTGGGAATGACGGTTGTGTTTGCGGATGGTTCAGTTGTGAAAACAAGAAAAAGACCGAGAAAATCTTCCGCAGGATACAATCTGAATGCAATTTTGATTGGAAGTGAGGGAACCCTAGGAATTGTGACAGAGGCGACTTTGAAACTTCATCCTAAACCCAAGCAGGAAGGAATAGCGATCGTTTCATTTCCTCAGGTGGAAGATGCCATAAAAGCTGTTCAAGATTTGATAAGAAACGGAATCCCGCTTAACGCTGTAGAGCTGATGAATACGGAGATGATCAAGTGTCTCAATGCCACTGCATCTTTGCCCAATAAACTAGACCCCAATCCTACACTATTCTTGAAGATTGGTGGATTTAGTGCTCGCGGCATAGAAGACACGATCGATCAAGTTCGCCAAGTCAGTCGGAGTCATCAAGAGTTGCGGTTTGCTTACTCAACCACCGTCGCGGAAAACGAAGCCTTGTGGCAGGCCCGGAAGGTGATGTTCTGGTCTTCCATCGAATACGGAAAAAAGATTCTCGGTAGCCATGCTCTTTCTTGGGTGACGGACCTTGCGGTTCCCATATCGAGTCTAGCTCAGATAGTTACTGAAACCGAGAAAGATCTGGAGAGAAGCAAGATATTCGGAACAATTTTGGGGCACGTGGGCGATGGCAACTTTCATGCCCTTATAATGTACACTCCAGACCAGCTTTATGACGTTGAGCAATGCGTTGGGAGAATGGTGCAGCGCGGTTTGCAGGCGGGGGGTACTTGCACAGGAGAACACGGAATAGGCTATAGCAAGAGGCAGTTTTTGGTGGACGAAGTTGGGGAGGATGCTGTGGCAATGATGAGGTCTATAAAGCTTGCTCTAGACCCGTTGCGGCTGCTAAACCCTGACAAGGTTTTCAAAATTGATCCACTGGATGTAGTTGATCACTAGATTCGATAGATGTAGCACTAAAAGATAAGTGTTTTAATAGGCTTTCCAATGAGCTCGTCATTCAAAAACTTTCCTTCCTTCTTCTGACCCGTAAGATAATTATTGTGCTTGCATTCATTTACATACATACACAAAGGTCAATTTACATAAAGACTCTCCAGATTCGGAGCTTATGTCCGGGTCGCAGAAAAGATGAGATCCGGGGCTGATCTTAAGATCCGCTCGTATGCAAGTATCTGCACAATTCATGCATCTTATATGCAACCTTTTTTTTCGAGTGGAAACAAATGAATCGACAGCTTTAAACAATTCCATCTTAAATTCGACGACATGCATACTGTCTGCAAAATCAGCCATTATTTATCCAATTTCAGTGCGTGTACACAAAATTTAATTTTCTCACGATCAATTTGTGGTTTCAGTTTGAGAGATTCATGTGACCGTAAGTCAGCCCCAATAGTTTGCGTATTCGATTGTTGCATACTTTCCTTTCTCGGCAAATCCAATTATTTATTCTTGGCTATAAAATTTTGCTCAACATCCCATCTAAGCTTCACGCTTCTCACTCACATAAACCATATTCGAAGCAGCCAATCTCTTCTTCATTGAGTTGCATGCAAGCAATGAAGTCTTAACATGTTGGTTTAAATAGATCAACCAATTAGGTTGATGAAACAACTCTATTTGATAGGGATTGATGCACAGCATACATCTTGGTCGAGCTATAATAAGCGTTCGTCAGCGGACGCAGTAATCAATTAACGTGGGAGTAAGTGCGCTATTGGTAAGCTAAGTACGGGGTGACTTTTGAACAAGTTACTCAATGCCTTCCCCTTTTGCGGGGGCTCATTTGAGGAACCTTATTAATTCTCCTCATAATGCAGCGGAACAATTCTTATTTGAACCTATACCTTACAGTCAGTGGGTACTCAGCCTGAAACTAGAAGATAGAAACACGCATCAACGCAACTCCCTTCCCACTGCTATCACCACGGAACACGTAAGGTGTTACTATGTAAGCGCTGTTCGGGGTTAATTCATACACTCACTGTAATCTTGACATTGCGTTTGCACTCACCCAGGAAATTATGTGCACTGATCTCTTACTAGCCACAAATCAGTACCATTCGTGAAGGTGTCAATTTTCATCTGATTCACTAGTTGAAGCAAAGAGAAAGACTGCTTCTACGATGTCCCCTTATCGTATCTTTTGTAATTCATGATTGTCTCAATCTCACTTCAGCGAGGTGGCTTGCGTTTATTTTACGGAAAAGGAATACCCACGTAATCTGAATTGCAATTTATAAGGTTGGAATTTTTCGATCATAAGCAGCCTTTTTCCATTTTCATACATGAACCGTACATACACCTGCATGAATGTGCATACACCGCCGGATCTGATCTGATTAGATCCGGTCTCGAAGAAGATATTATCCGGGGCAGGCTCTTAATCAGCAAGTTGAAAGAGATCACCGGATCTGGATAGTTTACATTCAATTAGTTCGTTTCTTTGGACTGAAAATCATGAGCATAAATTGAACATTTCGAAGCGAAAAGACGTCTACCAGATAATAATCAATCTTTGAAATTCAAAATTGTACAGGCAATGAAGAAGTCAAGACTCAATCTCTTGGTTCTTAGTCTTTCTCACAAAACAATCCAACCAGTTCATTTGAAAATACAATCTAATCAAGTTTTGAACACAATAACACAAAATTCACACCAATATACTCAAACAGGTACCTCGTCCTCTTTGATCAACCCAAGAGCTTCACGCTGTGACTTGGAATCTGGATCAAAGTGAGGCACATCAGCCAGAGAAGTCACCCTTGTGCCGTGTCGTGGCTCTTTGCTCTCGTAGTCCCATACAGCAAAGTGCTGAGAAATTCTGTTGTCCCACAACGCTGAAGTACCAAGGCCCGGCTTGGTCGGCTGCCAGGTAAAGCGGACCTGTAGATCAACATTTTTCTCGAAAACATTAAACAGATACTCCAAGACCAGCTTCGACTCTTCCTCCTCGAGCCCCACAATCCGCTTAGTCATAGCTCTGTTCACGTACAGAGACTTCCATCCTGTAGCAGGATGAGTTCTGATTATAGGGTGGATTCGTTCCACGTGCTTCTTCCCGGACAGAGGATCCTTTCGATCGATGTAGGAATGTGCAGATGTGAAGACAGCACTCTTTCCTTCCAAAAATTTCTGGAAAGCGGGAGACAGTTTATCGAAAGCAGCGTAACCTGAAGCCCAGATGGTATCTCCACCTACAGAAGGAACTGTGTCATTGTGAAGGTGAGTGATACCGGCGGGCTGATGTTCATGTACCAAATCTGTGTGCCAGCGAGCGGTGTAACTTGCCTTTTTAAAAGTGTTTTTACGGCCAGTCAGCTCATAGTAGTCTGGCCAGATAAGACTAATACCTTCCAGTCCCGGCACATGAGGCGTTTGTGGATGTTTCTCCACCTGACCATAGTAAGCTCCCAGTTCAAGCTGTTTTTGAGGTGAAAGGTCTTGGTCCCGGAAAAACACAACTACTCGCTCGGCAATTAAAAGCGCCAGCTCGTCTTTTTGCTTATCGGTCAAATCGGCAAGTTGCAGCCCCACAATTTCGGTTCCTACATGTGTAGTCAAGTTGCGCACATCCTTTGCAGCACTCAACAGAGCCTTCTTCTCAGGATCCGCATTTGCTCCTCTTTCAATGTACGGGAAATCTTTGTTCCTGATTTCAAATGCCTCGTCAACAAATGTTGGAATCAGGTTCGCGGGAGGAACCTCAGGATACCCTTGACTGAGGTCAACGTTGTATTTAGCTAACCTAGCCTTTGAGTGAGGAGGAATCAAATCAATAAAGTGTCCCAGGCCAGCATTCTTTTTCTCTTTGTTAAGGTCAACCTGAAGAGTTGATGGTTGCGACCCAGACTTTAGCTCAATAGTGGATTCTTTGGATAGTAGCTGCTCAACTGTTGAAGACATGACTGAAAAGAGGCAGTTGGTTCTTCTTTTTATAGAGTTGATTACTAAGTCACGGAGCCACACCAAAAGCCACACCGTAGCGCCACAATCAAGATCGACAAAGCTTATTTAGCCGCGGTTGTAAAAATAGAGGGTGAATTCTGCAAACCAATTTCCTAGATTGTGTGAGAATTTGTATGTTTTACCGTATGGAGTTTTAAACAGGGTCTGACTAAAATTCCTGTCAGTCACCTTATAAAAACGTGAGATGGACGACGTAATACACTAATCCGGTTGCAGAAAAGGACAGAGAACACAAAAGTCTCTTTAGAAGTGATTTGAACTTGACCGTTCGCTTCACCGTAGGACTGAACATTTGGGCAGATATGCACGCGCATAAACATGCATGATCATGCAGTAGGTTGCATATCTTGTACACTTCCTGTGGGTGAACTTAATGCCCTGTCATCTACCAACATATGTCCACTATAGGAAAGCAATGAATTTCCGCTCATCCTCGACTTACTGCTGGCCCAAGCTCTGAACTTCTGCTGTTAGACGCTCAACGGTTTATTGCCCCGAAAGCCACGAAAAAGTCTGATATATTCCTCTTTTTCATTCTTGTTTTTATTCCCAGGATCATAATAAAAGGGGTTTCCGATTTCAGTGTCTGCATTTTCAAAAATTCAATCAGAATAACGCGACTTATCTGTCACGAGAAGATCTGGTGCATGTTCCTGCTTTAAAATCTCTGATATCGCTGCCTTCGCATTATGAAGGATTTCAGAGTTCTTTTCCGTCAAATTTTAATAGACCTTTGAACGGAAAGTTTTCGGTTGACTGGTGAAAACCTTTCACCTATCGCATGTTGATGTTTTCAATGAAAAACTGGGCGAGAATATCAAGATGGTCACGGATGGCTTTTCTGGTGACATTTAAAGACATTGTAGTCTCACTGCTCTTTTCCGAAATCTTTGAGTCGAAATAACTGGAACAAGTGATCGACGAAGTGAGAGAAGGGCTCAAAATGCAAAGCCTGCTTTCGAGCCTATGAAGCTGCGCGACTCGGGTTATCCAAAAGTCACCTTCCCGTACCAAAGGGCATGCGCCTGAGAAGAAAAAGCTTCTTTCACAGATGCGATAAGCAGTACAAAGGACACCAAGCGTTTCAGGTTCCCGATAGTGACAGAATAGGACATTTATAAAATAACCGTCAAAGAGAAACTAAAAGCAAACCCCATCCGTTTCAAGGCCTCTCAGGCAGAGCAATAAAACTTATGCCCCATCAACCACGCGAACACTTTCTTTGACAGGACCAGACTTGAGTTGCAGCTCAAACTCCCCTTGGTCTGTGGTGGCACCCTCAACCAAACCCGCGGAAGTCGTCGTGATCGGGAATATCTTGCAGACAACCAAGTATGTTACAAACGGACATACAAATGCAAATACAACGTTGCCATAAAAGGAATTTCGAAATCCTACACTAAGACCATCGATCGGACTCACGCTGTCTATGAGTCCCGGAATTCCAGGAGCTACCCAAACTGCCCATGTGCAGATAGCCCTCAAATTGAACCCCTTTGTGAAGTAGTACTGACCCATGGGCGATGCTGAATAAAGATCATGAAGTGCCAGTTGCCTTTTTTTCACAATGTGGTAATCTGCTACAACCACCGCTATTATGGGTGTCACAATGACACCAAAAGAGCTCATCACGGTGATGAAAACCGAAGATGTGTTGTAAAAGTTCCAAGGCTGAGTCGCCCACGATAGCAAGGCCGTTATAAATGCTCCTCGAGTGATATTTATGTACTTTGGTAGTACAGCGGCCAGATCGATTCCTCCGGCAAAGCCGTTGGCCATCACATTGAAAGTGAGTTGAGAAGACATAAAGGCAAAGCCGCAGAAAAATGTCGCTGCTCGGCACCCAGGAGAGTAGTTGTCTTGCATCCATCTCAGACAGATAGACGTTGGCAGCCAGATCTGCTCTCCGTACAACCCTTGTGTAGCGGAAGCACAAAAGAGGCCTGCCAGCGGCACAAAAGTCCCTGTTGTCATGACAGAGACGATGATTCCAAGATACATTTTAGCGTTGGAGGAGGAAAACCTGGAATAATCACTTTGATTGGTAACGTCTGGTGATAATGCGCCGTACCAAATTGTGATGGAGTATAGCCACATCCATCCCGTTTGGGAGCTACTGAGTTCCACCTTTTGTGAATATATGGGACCGGGACCTCCGTTCTTTGCTAAGCACGCCGCAAGAATGCCAATGAACGCAACCAGCGTTATAAAACAGGAAAAATTAACGTATCTGTTGACTCTTTCGGGTTTCATGAAATAAAAGGGATACTGAACCACTTGAAATATCAGAAACCCAATAAAGTCTCGAGTGGTCAGGGCCAAACCTGAGGGAAATGAGTCTTCCATATTCAAATAATCTTTGGAGAATGCGCTGAACATAACAACAAACCCGAGTCCTCCTAGCCAGCTTTGAGATCCATAGAAAACAATCGACAAGACTATTCTGATGATGATTCCAATTCCCGACCCGTAAATCCCAAAAGTGAACCTTTGGCACAGTCCGTACCCTATGTGGAACTTGGATCCGGGACCGGAGTTCAAGCACGTATACAAACATATCAGAATGTTCCCCAATGTCAAAGCCCCCATGGTATGTTGAATGTTGAGACCTAGAGAAAGCATAGCGGAACCTGTTGAAAACGTCCAAATAGTGATGTTTGGAACGCCCCAATAACCGAAAAACGACCAAAACCCCCAAATTCTTCTCTCTTCCGGAATTGGCTCTAGATCCGGATTCTTTAGTGCACTTATTTCGTCATCGCCGTGAGGCACTTCCAGAAGCACACAGCACTGTTTTATCTTTTCAAGCATCGTATCGAACTATGATCAATGATTTTGCCATTATATATGCGCTTTCGTCACCAGAGATGATTCCCAGGGCTTTCTCAGATAAGGCGGTAATCTAGGTCGCCGAAGGCGCATACAGATTGCATATCAAAAGACTCTATGGAGCTTCAAAGCGAGGCTCATTAGAACTCTTTTTCAATCGAGAAAAAAAACCCTTTTGCCAAGGTCTAATTGATACCGGTCCTTTCTGAACTGTTGACGACTTGATGACAGAGAACCATCAGCATTGTCGGCCTTTGCGTCAATTTTTGCGCGTCACATTTCCCGCGCAATTCAATATCACAACCGGACATCTTTTCCTTATCGGCGATCTCATAGCGCAATGGGACGCTACTTATCAATTTTTTTTTTTGGCGTTCTGCTGTGTACGGATGTGTATCTGGGTAATGCATGGCCTGCATCTCCATGCATGCATCTGTGTTTTAGGGGGCAGATGACACATCCACCGCCACCACCGGCCGAAGCGTAACTGTCACTACCTGTCTCTAGAAATTAGGGAGCGGCTGACTACTATATGAGGATGCGAAGGGAAGTCGAATCAAAAAGAAAGCCTTAGCAAATGTGCTCAAGATAGAAGCACTTACAGGCCCAATTTAATTGCGAGGAAGCGTAAGCTTGGGAGCTTATAGAATAAAAGAGCGAGAAGATGCGAATCTAGTGTACAGATGGTGTAAGATGTCTTTTATAAGATGTTTTTGCACTCAATTTTGTCCTAAGGCTTCCTTGCAGCACAACAGCCACAATATAATAGCCTCCACACATTCCCCTTTACAACTTGCAAATAATTCCATCGATAGTAGACGAATAACTTATTTTTTTTTTCTCCACCAACGCCTCTCTCTTAAACCGCTACACCCATCATCAACATGAATATACATAGCCCATAATGAATCCTGCTCGTGCCGAAGAGAATCGACAACGTCGAGGAAGGAATTATTATTTGAAGTATCGTTTCAGTTGCGTACCGGGTCATCTCACCCTCACACCTCATTTCAATCTAGTATACTGACTACATTTACGAATAAAAAATAAAAGTACCATCAAAGTGGGCGCAGGCAACTGCGGTGGTGTACTTCAAGTGTGGGATTGAATACCCCAGCTATATGTTCTTGGTCTCTATCAAAGCATGGGGGCTATTTAAGCAGATTTAGGGCGATGTCCCAGTGTAATGCAGTTTCTGCTCGGAGATTAGATTACGGAACTCAGATTTATATGAACTCTGAGCTCTCTGATCTCCGAACTCCGAGAGCTGAAACAGCTAGAAGTGAAAGTCAACAACAGCGCATCTATCTCCAGAAGAGAGCAAAGTATTCTTCAGAAGCCGGACATGAATCGGCTCGAAACACCCCTGGTTCAACGGAAGAGACTCATTTATCAAACAACGCAAACAATACAGTATTGCAGAGTAGGTGATTGCCTCGGGAGCATTGATGTTCCCGTAAACCTGCGGAGAGGTCCCTTCAAAGTCAAATATTGCTCCCCCTGTCTGGTGATGTTCTAGAACACTTCGAACTCTTCAACTTACAACTTTTATATATAATTCTATAACTTTCTGAGACGTAAATAGGAAGCGTTATGTATGAAATGAAAACTTTAATCACCCGTTAATACTACTTTGATCCAGAGCAATCAATAAGCTGTATTATAGAGACAGAGACGGCTTCAGGGCAGACGAAACCAATCCAATCCTTCTTCATCCTCCAAACTTGTCTCTTATCAGTGTGTTTCTTTGTATATCCCGCATCAGTCGAGGGTAATGCATATGTCAGACCAATCGAATGTGCCTGACGGAGAACAAACGCTGCCATCCTTCTCACATATGTGTAGTTCTCATGCTGAACGGTTAGCCAGACTCGGGCGACGGTAACAATAGTGCTCCCCATCACCGATACGCGTTTGATTTTCCCTGATTCTTTTATTTCAACCTCGGCTTCCTAAAAAATATCTCATTGTTCATCAAACCTCAGATTTGAGAGCAATCTACGCACGTCTCGATTAGGTTCCTATTCGCAAGCATTCTCAGCTTGGAAGCAGGCAAAGCCGTCGGTATGTCAGAGCAGACAGGGCAAGAACCTCATCACGCGAAAGAGTTGAAGTTGTGAAAGCAGCTGAACCGTGTAAATCCATTCATGCTCCCAAAGCAATTGTCAAAGAACGGGAGCTCATTTCACTACCCATCGAATTGCGTTTCAAATGATGCTGAAGCACCTTCAATAGCTAACAGGATAAACCCTCTTATAAATTAAGTAGAGCTGGTGGATGTGTTGCTGAAATTAGCGCCACAGCTGGTGTGAGAATACTTTTGTCCACCTTTTAGTAAAGTAGATCCCATCAAAAATTGCATGGCCAGATAAAGCCATGCACCACCATTTCGTCGAGACAAAGCGACTTTGCAAAGCTTCAAAGCGGGCGCACTTCCAGCCTACGAAAAATTAAACAGCACCCTGTTTCTTAGAACTACACAAAGTCAGTTACTACACTTCCTTCTCTTTCGAGTTGAAAAACGTTACTCAATGTTGAGAAGGCTTAACAATCCGCCTATACACGACCTTTTTGCAAAACAAGCGTCCCTATTGAACTAACCTCATTGACGCTCCTGCGCTCCTTTTGCCTGCCTCGATGGCTACCTTTGTCCAATCGCACCGTAGTACAACCCAAGCCTCTGTCGAGGCTAAGAAAAGTACACCAACACCCAACCCAATCCAAAGACCTATCAGACCCCATCCGACTTTAAAGGCCAGAAAAAGCGCCAAAGGAACCGCCAGCAGGTAGTAAGCAATTAGATTTAGCTTACTGCCTACAGCCTGTCGGCCTTGGCCCCTCAGACACCCAGCGAGTAGAATATTGGGGCAATCATACAACTGATTTACAGCCAAAATGATCATCACCGTAGATGCCACACTCATGACATCCGAGTCTGAAGTGAAGCTCTTGATAATCAGTTTCCTGCCGACGAACAAGAAGGCAAAGTTGCAAATTCCGATGAAAACACCTAGAATCGACACTATGGAGTTTGTCCGCCTTGCATCTGCAATAGCTCCTCCTCCTATCAGGAAAGCGATCCTTGTAGATGCTGCCACAGAAACGCCAAAGGGTACTTGAAATGCTAGTGTTGCCATGGTGGACACAATTGACTGTGACGCGAGAGCCGAAGTTCCGAAACGAGACGCACAGAGCGTCAGTATCTCGAAGGCTAAAAATTCAGAAAGCAACATCGCGGTACCGTTCGATGCCAAATTCATCATGGGCTTCCAGTTGGAGAAGGATTCAGAGATATGAATGCCGTTCCAGCATTGTCTTCCATCGATGAATATGACGTAAAACAGAAGGCAGCCGCTCATGAGCCAGTAGCTGATTGCGGTTGAAATCGGCGCACCTATAAAACCCAAACCTAATGTGTCACTTCTCACTAGCATGTAGTTCAGTCCGAGATTGATAGGCGCACAGATAAACAAGCTGTACTGACCTGCGACGAAGCTGCCTTGCGCTTGAAGAAACCGTTTACCTGTTTCGAAAAGGATGTAACCAGGCGCTCCAAAAGAAATGGTTCGCAAATAAGACTGAGCCAAGGTGACCAAAACCACGTCGTTGACAAATAAACCGAAAAACAAGCCAGAAAATTCCCAGAACACAAGAATTGGTACGGCAACCACAAAGAGCATGGCGGTACACCGCTGAAAATAAACACCCACCAACTCGTGCTGCCCGGCACCGCTGGCCTGTGCACAGAACGTGTCCAGACAGGTGGCCATCCCGATGAAGATGGAGGCGGTGATGTTGAACGTCATTATGGCCAATGAAACGGCCGCAAGCTCGGTCTTTCCCAGATGTCCGACGAAAAAAATCGACACAACTGTGAGAGAGTACTGTAAGAAGTACGTCACGATCAATGGGATGGAAGCCTTGCAGAGAAGAGAGACCTCGTTGGTTGTGCAAGAACGGTTTACATTGTCATTGACCGAGCCGTAAGATGCATGTCCCAGCTCTCTTTCGTTGCTAGCTATACACATTGTTCAAACCGGAGAGAGACAAGCGAAACAATATATTGTTCCGGATTTGCTCGCTCGCAAAAGGCAGACGTGAATTGCGCGGGAAATATTTTTTTCCTCGGAATTTTTTCAAGTGAAAGATAAAGAATTTTCATCAGATAGTGGTTGCGACCGAGTATAAATGAGTCTTGATTCATGGCCTAATTCTCGCATCGAAAATGCACCTCTCAGCTTCAACATTAGCTTCGCTGATTGTCACTTTGGGAGTGACAAAAGCCGTTCTTATCCCGCAACAGAATGAACAAATCACGCTGAATTGTGCGACGGTTGATAAATCAGCCAAAGTTGCAGGCGAGAAGTCGCAGTCTCTGCTGGATGCTTATTTCGGATCTTTCCTAAACTTCCCAGAGGCGAGATCTTCCTCGCATGAGAAGAAAAGGAGTCCACCTGTGCTGGACTTGGGAGTTCATCCTTCTTTGATCAATGCTGATTACGAGTACCCTGATGCAGATGACTTGAGAGATTTAAACGGCTCATCTACTCTTTACAGAGGCGGTGAATTCGGTGGGATCGATACTTTTGCGCATTTGCCGTACTTCAACTGTTATGACCCAGAGAACTTTGAAAACCAGCAGTTCGATATCGCGGTCGTTGGGGCGCCTTTCGATACTGGTGTGTCTTACCGTCCAGGTGCTAGGTTCGGTCCCAGTGGTATTCGTCTGGGGTCCCGTCGTTTGGCTCCGGCATACAGCGTCTATCGTGATGGCTTCAACCCTTACAAGAACAACCACACTATTGTTGACTGCGGAAACCCTCCTGTCACACCATTGGACAATCGTATTGCTCTTGACCAAATTTATCGCTCCAACCGTGCTATCGCAAAACACAAGACTACCAAGAACGTTTCTTACAAGTCACCGAAAGTGTTCACTCTGGGAGGAGATCACACCATTACTCTTCCTGCCATTAAAGCTGCGTACGAAAACTGGGGGCCGCTTACAGTGATCCACATCGACTCTCATTTGGATACCTGGAATCCCTTTTACTTTGGAGGAAACATTACTGATTACCAATCAATCAACCATGGCACATACCTACACTGGGCTCATGAAAAGGGATTGCTAACAGACAAATGCATTCACGCAGCTATTAGAGGCCCTTACCCTGGACCTCAAGACGTGGAGCACGATATCGAAACCGGGTTTGACCGCATTCTCGCAAGGGACATTGATAAGATTGGTATTGACGGAGTCATTGGCCGCATCAAGAAGAGAGTGGGCAAGGGACCAATTTACATCACTGTTGATGTTGACAGCATGGATCCTTCGGTGGCCCCTGCATCAGGAACGGTGGAGCCTGGTGGATGGACTTCCAGAGAGCTGCTAAGTGTCCTGGACGGTTTGGAAGGATTGAATGTGGTGGGTGGTGATGTAGTGGAGGTCGCCCCGCCATTCGACACTACTGCCGAAATCACCTCGATCGCGGCCGCTCAAGTGGCTGACTCAATCATCTCGTTGATGATCATCAAAGAGGAGGAAAAATGATGTGTTTTAAATTGATAAGACTTGAAATAGCTGTAGCTCGTAGAGAACAGGGCGACCTTTACTGAAAAAAAAAGGCAAGACAGAAGGCGATTATCAGCCTCTGCTAGTGTCTCGTTGACAATAAAACAAATCGGCGGACATATTTATAAAGGGAAACTCACTATAATTGTATTTCAAGCAAGCTATCAAACACCATTTCAGAAACGAGATTTTTTGTAGAGACCACTCGCGAATGATCTATTAATCACCTTGAGGTAGAGGCAGCCGATCATTTCTAGATCGCGCCAAAGCTACAAGGTCAACCCAAGTAGCTATTCTAAGACGGCTTCTTGCAATGACTGGAGAAAACCAATGCATTTGACCACCATTGACTGGTTTGCCGGAGAGACAAGTTCACTCTCGGGGAACCCTCAGTTTATAGCTCGGTACACCTGGCGGGAAGCAAGTTTACTCGAAAAGGCTCGACCGACTGTCATGAGGTAAAAGAAGGTGGGGGAAGGGTTCTTTTATCAAGGTCCGAAAATAGACCCTTTTCTCTTGATACCATTGCTTTTCCTTTCGTATCTCATTACAGTAACTTGAGGCAAGAAGAAGTAAAATGGGCACCTGTTGGCCTAATAAAATGAATGTAATACTGGCGAGGGACAGCCATCATCATTATTCGCATATAAAGTGTGGCCCACAAATTCCAGGATTGTTTTCTATCCACCCCGTTTCTGGTGAGCATAAACATAAGGGGAAAGATAGGTGGGCAGCAGCAGGTCCTGCAAATTAAGAAAGAAGAATATGATGCGGCTAAATAGGTAATTGGGACGTGATTCAGTCGGAGAAGAAAATATGGCATATAAGCTTGTAAGAAATACAGTAAGTTATCTACGAAATGAATTAATACAGCCCTAAAACCTTCCGGAGGGAAGCAAAAAATGGCCACTGAGCCAAATTTCAAGAATGCCGATAATCGCAGTGAAAAGCAATGAGCTTAACTTGGTCAATCACTTCAGCATAAGCCCCAGTTTGTGTGTTCCAATGGCCCTCTAGACCTGAAGTCGATAGATACAAAGCTTTCACGTGTGAGACATTCCGTTAGTATCCCCAACACGGCGTCTTGTAAATCAATTTTATGCCTCACCTAAAAGCCGGATATTACCATGTTACCATGTGATACCTCTTGAAGGCAGTGGTTAGCTCATTTTAAAATTCATTATGTGTCACTTTGACAAGCAGCTTGGTAGCAAGTAGACGACCGAGTGGTATAAAGAGGCAATTCCCTCTATTCGGTACATACCTTCACACTTTGACAAATATTCATATATTTATTAGATTATTCATTACGTTAGATGATTTGTAATAGAATATGGTTCCGCTACTCTATACTAAGCTCCTCAGTAAAACCTGACCATCAAGTTGATGGCTCAGCTCCCACTGGCGTCACTTTCTTACAAAATGTCTTCTTTTTTGGTATAGGGCTGCATTACGGCTAGTTCGAGGATGACACGATTTTCGGATGTAGATAAACCCCGGATCTTATCTTTCTTTGAGCCACGGATTTGGAGTCACACCGCATCCACCATCCGAATCTAAGATGCAGTATGGTCACCAGTTTCAGGATCTTAATCCGGGGGCTGGAAAATCACTAATTCCTCTTCTTAAGACCCGATCTGATCTTCCCGGATGTAGGATAAAAAATATGCACGTTAATGCATATGTATGCACGTTTATGCACGATTATGCACGATTATGCAATTATGGGAGAAACCTACGAACACATAACATTTAAATTCAAAAGAGTGGCTAGTTTTTAAGAACAACTCACCATCTCTATAAATTTAAGATTTAAAATTTTTCAACTTTTATCAATAATTGGGATCTGGTGACCCTTAGCGTAGGTGTCTAAACATCAAATCCTTCTGGGTTTGTGTGGTCTTTATCAAAACCATTAAACTGGAAAAATGAGTTTCCAGTATTTACAGTGAAGCTATCATGACATTGATTAAAACTCGCTAAGTCGACGTCGCTTTAACTTGTGTATCACCATCTGTCCGCAACCTTTCTCCCTCTTCCTCGCCAGAGCTAGAAAAGACTGAGCTCATCATACGCTGACGACGAACGGATGTGGCTTAAATAAACAATTACTTGTATAGTGATTCCACAGTCACTTTATCTGGGCTCCGCCAATGAGGCAAAGATTCAAGCTACCTTCATGGCCCTGTGGAGGTAAAGACCCTTTCTAGCATTGTGAGAACAACCTCTCAGGGAAGGTCATTATAAAGCCATTTTTGTCGTTTGCATTGACAGATTTAAATGCGGGCGGATCATTAAACGTCGATAATCTTTACTTGCGAGTCCAACCCGAGTCACAGAGTCTTCGAAAACACATCAGTATGTAACGATGTCCTCTTCATCTTCTGTTGCGGTGCCACTTGTTTTTGACTGCTTCTTGCTCTCATCCCTCTTCCAGATATGCCGACACTTTTTCAAAGAAAAACTCGCTGATCCAACACCAAGCATGGCCAAGTGTCTGAAGAATTTCTCGACTTTTGCCTTGTGTGTTTCCGTGACAGCGTGAATGCCAGCCACAAGGACTGGCCACTGTAGCATCATTGGGTAGTAGTCGCGAGTCGGCTGTGGGCAATCGAGAAAGACCAAAAGGGCCATCATCCCGTCAATAAGCTCCTGGATAAAAGGAGAGTCTTTGGCAACCCCCAACACAGTTACGTAAAGGGTCACAAGGGAGGCAAGAACATAGGACTGATGCGAGACATCGAACCAGCTGAACGTTACGTTGGAGCCTTCGAGGCTGCTAATGGCGTACTGAGGCAAAGGGTCTTGAATATCATGAAACACTTGCGGGTCTGATAGGCTACCATTTCTGATGATCACGTGGAAATCAAGCGCACCATAGAATCCAGCAATCAGTCTGCTGATCTCCAGACAAGAAACATTCTGATCAGCCCCAATCTGCCTTTTCGGACGAATCTTTCGCAAGGTTTTGATGAGGTCTCTCAGCAATAGGGCACACCCATTGGAGTATCCGAATAACAAGTTAAACCCATCCGTACGTAACAGTCCCAATTGTTCGAGAGCGTCCCGCTCAGCAGGGGTGTCTGGACTTATGAGTGAGTCTATCTCCTCGTCTGTCACAAGAGTGCCACCATGGGGAGCGCCCAAACCAGCGAGCATTTCAATTGAAACGAACCACGAGGTGCACAAGGTCAGAACTAGAGAGGTTTTCTTACCCTTATTTTTCATTATAAGGTCCTTGGCACCTCGAAGATGTCCTCGCCACGATTGCCTTTTGCTCGAAGCATTGTCGCTGGTAAGAAGAAGGACGGTGATCAACATAGCCTCCAGGTTTGTCAGCAGCTTGTCTTCGATGGCCATAATGCGGCTTAAGGAGCTCAAACACTCGGTGAGATAGAAACAGTACGCTTCCTCGTCTTCCACCAACAAAGTTTTCTTGTAAGAAGCGCGAGCTCCACAGGCCAGTATGGCCAACAAGAGGTAGCTTGTGCTTTTTGCATAGATGAGAAGGACGTCTCTTATAGGGTTCAAAGGCTCACCGTTCACCTCATTGTGAAATGGGAGGATAACCCTCGAGAAATCATTATAAAAGCTTTCAAAATACACACCATGTGTGCCTTCCAACTCAATAAAGGTAACGGGAACCTTCTGTGTTAGGCAGTCAACCGACAACCCGGGGTTATCGGGGCCATCTATTCGATCACTTAGATTGACAAGATCGTTGCAGCTTGTCCTAATGTCATTACCAACCTCGCCGAGCTTCATGTTCACTATATCGTTCAAGTCAGTCGCCAGAAGATTAGCATTGAAAAGGAAGCTACGGACATCAGGGACAGCTGGTTCCGCGCTCATTGGCACGGCTACAGGAGAACTTACATTATCGCTAAGCGAGGGAGATGCAATAATCCTTGGAGACGGTTTCTTGTTCCTGTACTCACACTCTTTGCTCAAACGCGTACACTGCCAGCAAAACGGCTTTCCTTCATCGCACTTTAAATCAGCAAAGTGAAGTCATTAATCTTACCTTAATCTTACGGCGTTTGCATTCCTTGCAGCCCACTTTACTGTACTTTTTCTTGGGTGGGCTCATTTTGCGCGGGAAAATTTATCTCTCATAGGTAACAGAAAATATTGGACTTTTTTCGCAAGAAAAGCCAATTTTGGGTATTTCGAGAAAATCAGGTTTCGAATTAGAGTGCCATATGCCGACAAAAACTGCGATATTTGCAATCAAGTCCGTTTCTTGAAAACTCCCTCATCCACGTCCTGATAAAAGTCCCACAATTTTTCTTTTGTATGGGAAAAGGTCGTGTATTGGCCGATCGTCGAGCTTTCAAATTTCAAATTTGAAAACCAATTTTTGTACGGTGTTAAAAGTGACTACAACGTCTTGTTAACTGAAGCGGTGTTGCAGATTAGCCTAATGTGTTTCTTTTTCTCTCTACTGCTGAAAGTAAAAGGTGCTTGTCTTTGCCGTTAATAGTCGTGTCTAACTCAAACTCTCATTAGGACTCTTCCAAGTTCTACATACTTGAGAGATCTGAAAGGACTGTAGATGGGCCCATTGGCGATGGATGTAAGTGTGCTCACCTAAAACTATAGCACGCATGTCATAAAGCCAATATCCGGTCCAGTATAAGAACTTACTGGATAGAAAGCAACAAAGTGGTACACACTACCTGCTTCTATGTAGCAACTATAACTGGTAGTCCTACGAGACCAAGTCTGAATAGAGTCTGGCTGTCTT
>JAJLSF010000920.1:0-15820 GCA_030567395.1 Citeromyces hawaiiensis
TCGGTCATGCCTTTTCTGAATAAGAAAAGTAAATCATGACGAAGCGGAACAAGAAACGAATATCATGTATAAGCATGTATGACTTGCGGAGAAGGTCATCTGACATGTGGATAAGTCACTCATGATATGTCGCATCACATGTGTTTCCCCACATCAATCGGTATATAAACGAGGCCACAAACTTCAGCTGTGTAGCAGCTTTAGGTAAAGCCTTAAATAGTGAAACATAAGTGGTTATTACTATCGATCACGGGACATCCCAAGAGAACAACTAAGACTGAGAATGAATCAGCCTGCCCGGGTAGCTCAACCTGGTATTGATGCCCCGACCAGGGCTCCCAGATTCTTGAAATATCAACAATTTTATCTCGTTGCATACATTGCGCACTGTTCTCTCTGACTAGTTACGAGTATCCAAAAAAGAAACATTGTTTCGGAAAGCGTGAAAAGCTTTATTTTAGAAACTTTAGATGGAGAGCCCTTAAACTTAGGCACTCAAAAGCCATCCTGTTGGTGTAAATTCATCCCTAATATCAGCCAGAAGCTGCCGCTTAGTTTTCTGCAATTTATTTGTAATTATGTGAGGGCTCAATTTAGTCGGCGTCTCTCAAAACAAGCGATGACTGGTCATTTGTAATTCTGCGATACAAGCAGGTAATAATGTAAATATACCACCCTCTCTTATTATATGACCCTCAAGTCTCTGGGCTGCTGTCTGTAATCTGGTCATCAACTTTTGTCGTAGTATCCTTCAAGAGCGTAGGTGAGAAATTCGTTGAAAGTGACTCACTCACAAGGCTCTGTTGCCTTGTTATTTTCAATGCAGTATTATCCATGCAGAGGCCAGAAAAGTTTAACTCATCGGTTGAGGACAAGGGCAAAATTGCATGTACGATGTCTTCAAAATGCCCCGTGATAAAGTTCTTCCCTAGCATGCGCTTCAGTTTCAACTTGACCCGGTGATTTTAAAAAGGAAATCATGCTTAAGAGCACCCACCCTAGAGCGTTGAGGGATTGAGTTTATCAAGTTGAGAGCACGCAAATGCCTTGACTTAACTCGAAGTAATCGCCATATACATGAGCTGTTTTATACAGTCAAGCAATCTTGAGCAGCTTTGACAGGAAATTTTCTCACATATGAATTCTTGTTAGCGTCTGTGTCAGCGTTTGCATTAAAATTGTCCATAGTGAGAAATATATTTGATGATGGTTTCTTGTGAGTATTTTATCAACTTTTTATCTCCCCTTTCGCAGTGCGAAACACTATGTCGGCCAGAGGCAGAACATGAATATTCAAAAAAATGCCCACATTATCGTCAACCACGACGGCAAACTTGAACTTTGTGGCAAGACTCTAAATCCGCTGCAGATCGGGTGTTTTCAAAAGTGGGTTTGATAAACATTCACAACAGAGCCATAATTTTCATGCCAGACTCGAGGTTTGACTCCAGCTCGTCTAAAGACTGATCGTCACCGAACCCATAAAAGTAAACTCCCGTTCCCCATTTTTGAGAATATCCAAAGTGTCAACGTACGGGAAGCCAAAGCAAACGGATTTTTCGTCTCGGTTTCAAAGGTAAAAATAGAGGCCATACCGGAGGGATACAAGTACACGTCATCGGGATTTACACTTCTCTTTGAGGATGTATCATCCATTGTACCAGCGATGCGTTTTTTCAACAAAATTTTTGCCTCTGAATGGAAGCGTAAATCGAGATTTCTTCCAAATCTTTCCTCGATAAAGGCGGACTCTTCCCTCAAGGGGATGGTTGAAGGCTCATTAATGGACGAGAGACGAGAAACCCTTCTATTATTCTTTCTATCGTTTTTTTTCTCCATTTCTAGAGCTATCGCTTCGTCTGCCAATTCAACTTCTTCAAAACAGTACTCTCCCATTCTAGAAGATATTCCCTGGCCAGAATGCTGTCAAAACTGCTTTGCAACACTGACTCGGACCCGGGAAAAAACACTGCAGCAATACTAGCCTCAATACGGTAACTCTCCTCGTAAGGGAGACTGACCGACGGAGCAGCTCAGACTAATGATACTAGGGTGCATCTTGACAGAGTTTCATTGCAAGATCCCGACGCGATGCATCTTGGGCCATTTGATTTGTCATTACAGAGATGATTTCATGCACTCTTCTATGCAGTGCATTATGTGTTTTCAAGGACAACAGACGGACCTTCTCTGAATCGTTCTTAGCTCAATCACATAAGAATATACAACGAAAGAGAAGGACTCTGTCATTGTGGAGGTTCCTGGTATGGCTGTGAGAGGTGTAATTTCTGCCGGTCAGTTGACCGATGGGAACTTTGAGCAAAACCGTGCTTTCCTCAAGAAAGTGGCAGTTGGCTCAGAACTTCAATGCGTTGTGCTGGACCGTGACATGAAAGCTCGTGTCATACATCTTTCCGCAAAAGAATCACTTAAAGCTGCAGCAGCATCAGGTGAGCTGCCTGCCTCTTTTAAAGACATTACTGTTTCTGACAAGTCTTTGAGAGGGTACGTCAAATCTGTTACCGAGAAAGGTATATTTGTTGGATTTGCAGGCAAGTTGAGTGGATGTTGTTGCTTCCAAAGTATGCCTCTGACAAGAAACTTGAATCTTTAGCTTCGGCTTTTTACCCGCATCAAAGTATTTCGTGTCACGTGATCAGAACTGACCAAGAGAATAAGCGTTTTCTGCTGTCCATCAAGACAAAGGAGAACAGCGGGGAGAATGCCATTTCTCCAGTGGATGCAACAGTTCAAACTCTGGGTGAGTACGTTCCCGGAAAAGTTACCAAAGCGCGCATCAGATCCGTCAAAGCTACCTAGCTTAACGTTCAGTTGGCAGACAATCTTCATCGCTGTTTGACGACATCAGTGAGATCAGAGACCAGATGAATCCTCTGAGCCAGTTCAATAGGGGTGATGTGCTTGAAGTCAAGGTTATCGGGTACCATGATCCACGTACTCATAGATTCTTGCCCATCTCGCATAGAAACACCAAGCAAGTGATTGTAGAGTTGTGTGCTAAGAAAACCGTACTTTCACAGGGGAAACTGGATAATCTGACTTTATCACACATAAATGCTGGCAGCAAGTGGCTGGCTTTTGTCAACAACCTTTCCAGAACATTCTACTGGTGCAGCATTTCTCCCTCTGTGAAAGGAAAACTGTCATTTATGAGGGTGGACCCGAAGGTGACGTATCACCCGGGCGCAGCAGTGGAAGTTGATGTGATTTCTGTTGATGAAGAGAACAACGTTATTGAGCTCAATGCGAGACGCAACGATGTAAACTCTCTAAATGACATCAAAGTTGGAGCTTCTGTTCCTGCCCGCGTTCTTAGAGAATCTGGTGGCAAGCCTTGAGATAGATCGCGAAGTGTAAATGGGTCCATGGTAACTTGGATTGTATTTATGGATCCACTCTCGCTCAGGCTGACCCAACAGTTTTGTTTTCTCCTTTAACTGCAGCATTGGAGCAGATCCTTGGAAAACTGGTCTGCCCAAGTAGAGCTCTCCAAACACGCATCCTAGCCCCCAAATATCTATCTTTGTTGAGTAAACGGAGCATCCAATAATCAGTTCCGGTACCCGATAAAAGCGGGAATAAGCTACTGACGGATGAGATAACTCTAAAGGAACTATCAGCCATCATATGCCGCCTGAGATGGCTCCTCCCATGACTTCTCAATGAGCTGAAGAATTGTGAGAAACTAAAATTATAGGGTCCTCATTAGTATCCTTCAAAAAACGACGACTTAGCATCTTTGAAGCGAAGCAAAATATGAATCAGACTCGTCTGATGACGCGGAGTCCACTCATAAGGAGATAAACATCTTTTTCGCTTCGCTTCAAAGATGCTCAAAGATGCTCAATGAATTCCATTCTGCACTCAAATGATCAGATTCCGCTCCACACAAACCCTCCAGCTAACTCAGCTCATGGAGGATATGCCGCCCCCCTGTATAGTGATTCAGGGGCTACCCGATACGGGGAAAACATTGACACTACGCACGGCTCTTGAGAACCTGCCGTTCAAACACCACATTGTCGACTGTGCCGAGTGCGTCACCAAAAAATCGGTCGTGAGCCGAATCGCCTCTTCTATTGTTCGGCAAAACGACTGCAAAACGACGGTGGTGAAGAACTCAGTCGTAACGGAGGATTTTCTGTATAGATGTAATTCTGTCAACGCACTCGTAGATACCGTACAACAGCTCTACAGTATGAACCCTTTGCTAACACAAGAGCCACAGGTTGTTGTTCTGGATAATCTGAGCAGCTTTATAGACTTAGACGATAATTTCGTCTACTCATTGACAAAGTTCCACCAACAGTCACAACTAAACAACATATGCTTTGTTATGGTCTTCAATAACGCCAAGTTGCCAGCCCTTTTTCAAACAGAGCTTGTTCCCTTGGTGGTGTTCCCGCAGTATACCGACGTGGAGGCAAAGCAGATCGTTGTCGAGCTTGTGCTTAACGAGACCTTGTCGTTTGTACAGTTCAAAGGAGAGATGGTTGATGTGTTTCAAACTCGCACAAAGTTTGAGAAATTCGTCTCTAGTTTTGTCTCCATCGTTTGCGACTGTGTCTCTTCGTTCACAGTATCGAGGCTCGACGTTTTGTTCGGCTGCTGCCGCGATATGTGGAACCCCTTTATAGAACCGCTAAAGAACAAGACTCACACTCCTAAGGACATTCTCAAGATCTACCAGATCAATAAGAGGCTGCTGAACGTTGATGCCATGGTTGGCGGCGGCAGAAAATCCGAGCTACGCGAGATGGCGGAGGTGCCCAAAATGTCAAAGTATCTCATTGTAGCGTCGTTTCTCGCTTCGTATAACGAACCCAAGTACGATCTGACGGTTTTCTCTAAACTAAGAGACGTGCGTGCTAAACGGCTAATGCAAGGGTATAGAAACAAATCCGGCGTTTCCCGATTGTCGATGATGTCGGCTCAGCCCTTTGAACTCGAACGGCTTCTTGCTATATATAATGCCATATATGAGCGAGATGCGGAGGAATTCCCCATTAATAACGTTGATCTGATGGCGAGTTTCTCGTCTCTTGTGTCGCTTAAAATGATTGTCAAGGTTGGAGCCGGCAGTCCTCTTGACGGCAATACGAGGTGGAAGTGTAATGTTAATGATTTGGACTATGTTAATGCGTTGGCGAGGAGCTTGGATATAGAGCTTAATGGGTTGTTGTTGGGTTGATGTCTCACCGGATGTTTCCAGAACCCTGATTTAGATTCCCCTGATCTAGATCAGATAGGTCCGAGTTCTTATTCATATGCATGAATATATATGCTCTGGGGGCTGTGAATTGGGGAACAAAACAAGCCTTTGCTTAAAAGAGGCATACATTTATGAAAGTGTTCTCTATATTAGCTGAAAGCTATTTCCAGGGGAGAAAAATGAGCGTAAAAAAGCCAAAATTGATAAAATATCTTCAATTCTCTCCACTCAAGTCCTACCTATACCTCGCTCACAATTGATCTTTTCGTAACCTCTTTTGTCATGTGCAGGGCTGTGGCATAGAGTCAATATTCAGAGTTGATAAGTCTTGAGATGCAACAATGTATGTACGCTCTTGAGTGCAATGGGGAAAAGAAGAGTCTGTAATACCTTTCACTGATTGCTTGCATTTCCGAACGATTTGAAAAGAGGAATGCTCACTTATGAGTGGCGACCGACCCTCTCAAGGTGTTTGAGAAACTTTAAAAAGAGATCTCTAGAAGATATCGAGCGCATTTTCACGTAATTAAAATCAGTCTTTCGAGAAACTTGATGCTACTTCCAAAGCGATTGTATGCTTATGCCCTCTGTGCCTCAATCGGACATAAATTTTATGCCCCAGCTCTAGTAATGTATATATATAATTGACATCTAAAGCCAAGAACATGCATAAGCGTGCATAAGCGTGCATAATATTGCATAATTCAGCTTTCTCAGATCTGGGGAGCTCTTTCCGGAACCCTGATTCACTTCCGGTTCTGGTGACCCTTAAATGAGGTGTCGCTCTCCTTGTGATGGAGGTTTAATCTATTTTAGGTCGGGAGGGTTTTATCGTAATGTATACAGTTTGCTCCATTGTAATCATTGGAAAAAAAATAGCACGGATGGCTGTGTTGAGCTGCAGAAGAGGTTGGGTATTAGACTGCTAGCTGAGTATATAAGATCTTTTAAGAAAAGCTCATCTTCTATCAAGGGTTGACTACACGCAACGAGCTGAGGGAGTTAATCTATTGAGCTACAGACTGTTGGGGACGGCCTCTCTCATCAACCTTCAGGTATTTCTTAAATTGTCGCTACACCATAGACGTTATTGCTTCAGTTATCCTCTGG
The DNA here is from genome assembly GCA_030567395.1 of Citeromyces hawaiiensis. Taxonomy (NCBI): domain Eukaryota; kingdom Fungi; phylum Ascomycota; class Pichiomycetes; order Pichiales; family Pichiaceae; genus Citeromyces; species Citeromyces hawaiiensis. Next base: position 6,344 of record JAJLSF010000920.1, read on the forward strand.
CCAGAACAAAAGAAAATCACATCTTTTCATCGAGACTGAGAAGCAGTTTAAAGCAGAGCTGAAGCAGTTGCTAGCATTGAGAACGCGAACAATTCGAAAAAGAGGAGCCTGGAGATGGATAAAATGAGAAGATTTATATATTTTGGCGGTCGGGGCTGTACTGAGCTGTTAGGCCAGTCTGTCATATCGTGTCAACAGTATCTCACTGAGAGAAGAGGGCATAAAAGGTGAGGCAAAAGGCATAAATGGCATGGGGCACAAATTGATATTGTCTTATATATAGTGGGAAGAGCAGGAGAATCGTTCTTGACAGCATATATGTCTCGGATCTTTCTAATAACGATTGCTCAGAGTTTGCAGCATGATTGGTGCAATATTTGTCTGATGCCTCCAAAGAGGGTAGTTGGGACAAATACGGCTGTCTGGATAAAGACGGAGAGATCTTCGGATCGCAGAAACAAAATATCGGTTATCCAGTTTGTTTTCTCAAGCTACTCTATCGCCTTTGTTAAAAGAAAGCTTTGTCCTGAAGAGTTTGTCATTGAGAGTTTTGAGCCATCCTGTTGAGGGAGGTCTGTTCTTTAGTTATTCCAGGCTGCGCCACGAGAGCTGAGCCGTAGATAATTCAAAAAAGTGCAATAAGCTTGCGAAACCCGTAGGTGGAATCTCAAGAAAAAAACGTACAAGATATAATTCAGATCAGATATGAGCACTTGCTCGGCATTTCCCCTTCGCTCCAATGACTCGCTACCTGGTAGCCAAGTGAATGATTTCGTTCAGTTTCTCAAGTCTGGGATCGGGTCATCTTGCTGACTAATAATGTGTCTAAGATTAGGGCTCGTAAAGTGGAAGTGCAAAGGTTATGCCGGGCAAGAATGCAAAAGGGCAAGGAGGACGACGTAATACCTAGGTCGTTCATTGAGGCACCATGGAAAAGCTAATTGGAAAACATCACTTTAAGGACTCACGCTCGACATCTACACTCACAAAAACAATTTTTCTATTACTCTATAGGTTCAGCGTAAGGCTCATGCCCACTTGCCACTTGCCCTCTGCCCTTTTCCTCTCGCCCCTTGCCCCTTGCCCCTTGCCTTAGTCATGCGGGAATTATGCCCCTTTTTTTCATGCATAACCCTACTAAAACACCACACATCCCCACACCTCAACTCCATGACACACCAATACGACTTCAACGTCACGATGACATGTTCCGGTTCGTGATGCCTAACTAACCCTCTAACCATGTAGGCTGCTCTAACGCTGTTAATAGAGTGCTCACCAAATTGCAAGGAGTCGAAAAAGTGGACATCTCCCTAGAAAGCCAAACCGTCAAGGTGCAAACCAACGACTCTTTAGACTACCAAACGGTTCATGACAAGATTGCTAAAACGGGGAAAAAGATAAATAGCGGTATAACTGTCAATTAGTCACCACATTTCTTCCACGTTATCCTTTGTCTGTGGAGTGCCACAGATCTTTATAGTGTTTAATTCAATTTCTTTCAAGTCTAGGTTCAAGTTTAATTGGTGATTTGCCCGGTGAACTAATCGTCTCATCTTGTTACCGAGAGACTTGCAAATTTTGCCGAATAACTCGATATCTGCGTCTGTATTTGTGGTAGGAAGTTCGTTTAACACGTTGACAATGTCCATGCATAGCGGTTCTAATTTTTTTGAAGCGTCCCGTTGAAGGATAGACTCAACGATGCCTTGGTAGTATCCTAGGATTACAAATCGCTGAAACGCTGTTTGGTATCCGTACTGCTTGCCCTCATTGTACTGCTGGCGAGACACGTCTCGTTTTCCCTCTTCTATTCCCTGCTGATAGAACTGGTCTTCCAAGTTCAACACCTCGTCAAAGTCCATTAATATGCACTCAAATAATTCCTCGATACGACGTGCATGCAAAGAGCATGCAGGCGATGGGCAAAATTCGGGCAGATGAAATATGTCATGCGAGGGCAAAAAGACAAGGGCAGAGGGCAAGGGCAGAGGGCAAGGGGTGAGGGGCAAGGGGCAATGGGGCACCCTGGTTCAAGTGCTCAGGACGCCTTACCATCCGTACACCATGCCAAACTATGAATCAGACTCGTCTGATGACGCGCAGTCCACTCATAAGGAGATGGACATGGAACGTTTCTACAAAGACCTCCATCAGTCTGACGACGAGGACCATGTTAGCGTAGACGATGCAAATTTGGACTCCTTCAACCTTGACAAAGAGCTAGAGACGGGTGCATTCGACGAGAATGGCAACTATATAGAAAAACAACCCGAAAAATCAGACAACGAAGAAGAGGATGAGCTTTATGCTGTGGAGGATCAAGAGATTGAGAAAACTAGATTGGCGCATGAAAAGCGACAAAATGAAGCTAAGCTGGCAAAGAGACGAGACCGAGATTCTGCTCAAAGTTTGGACGAGCTTCTCATTCTTCTTATAAGCTTTCTTGAGCCCGCTGAAACCTGTTTAGAAAAACTGCAGTCGCTCAAGGGAGCCAAAGACGAGATATACACTCTAACAAATGTAGCCAGTAAGCTTATCGAGAAAAAGGTTGTTGATGTGTATGAACTCTCGAGGGAGGAGCTGATCAGAATGTGGTGCAAGGAAACGGGAAAGGAGTTTCCGAGATCCGCCAAAAAACGCGCCTTTGACGATATTGACAAAGACGGGGCGGAATCTCAATGGCAATTCAGGTGGACTGGCGACAAAACCGTTTATGGTCCGTATAGTCTGTCAGAGATGGTTGCCTGGAAAGAGGCTGAGTATTTCCAGGGAAATGCAGAAGTTTGTAGAGTGGGTAGCGCACTTTGGGAGAATGTGGATGTTTTATGAGAGGGACTGGAGAACCAGACTCGCGGAAAAGTTCGAATCCACCTGCATGCTTCTCTTGCATATGCGTGCAGGCGATGGGCACAGAATCGGGGCACATTACTGCAAGGGCAAAAGGGCAAAACTTGCCGAAGTTGAGCCAACACAAGGCAAGGCTGGTTTAGTCACTGCTCCTTTCTTTTATGAGCTTCTCATTCTACTCTCTTGCTCGAGTTAGGTGTCAATCATAAGGCTCAATGCACCTGGGAGCCAGCCCTGCAAACCATTTCCTCAAGCAGAGAATTTATCAAAAGACCTGTCTTTTCCCAGATAATATTCCCGTAAAAATTAACACTACAAGTACATCAAGGACATCGAGGGTCACCTGTCGTGGCAAATGGAGAAGAAAAAAATCAAGATGACCCATAAAACTTGCATTTTAATAGGTGGGCATAAAGTCAAATTTTCGCAAGCTGTATGCCCACATAAAGTGGCACGGGGGCATGAAGTCTATGACGTGAGGAGGTACTTTCACAACGTAATAAAAGTTGGAATCCAGATCTTTAACTTTCCCGAAATTCTTGCATTTGAAAATGGTACCGATATAATGAGTGGTTGTACGGAGATCTCAAGCTTTGCCCGGAACAAATATTTCAAGAAGTGATCTTTTGGGGGCTCTGAACTGCAACCTGAAGGATCCACACAATTTACCTTCTCCTGTTACTTTGAAAATGATATACGGTTGAGCCATTATGCTTTCCCTTATGCCTTAGTCAAGCAGGCATAGACCTTTCCTTGGTGCCCTTTTCCCCTGACTGTTTGATGTCATCAGAAGAATTTAGAATGGATACTAAGATATATTCGGACCCACCCAGAGTATTGAGGAATATAAAAAATACTTATATAGTCCGCCGTGCATGAACGATATGCATCTTCATGCACTTAATGTCACGTGAGCTTCATATGGAACATACGTTCCAACATATATGTGGACTCTTGGCTTCCAGTCCGTGAGTATCTTTGGCTTCAGCCTTTGATAGTGAATGTCTCGTTCTGTAAAGCTCTGTTCTCATTACTATGCATGAATTATTTTAGATCAGACTGGGAACTTAAATATTTGGAGCCTAGGCTGAGAAATCAAAGAGGGATGTTCGATTCATATCACTCAATCGATCCAGGTTTTAAAAAAGACGAGACTCATGCCTCGAAAAGATCCGATCGTGAAATCCGCCTGTATGCAAGTATCTGCACAATTCATGCATCTTATATGCAAGCTTTTGACAGTCTCAAGCGATCCAGTGTAACAAGCCTAATTAGATACATTTTCTCGAAGCAAGTATAGCTCATTCAGTATCAAAGCCAATGCAACCACTTGCCTTCTCTCAGTTTGAGAAATTAGGCATTTTGTACTGACTCAGAAGTTTGTATGCACATCGATCCTTATTAGTATCATCCATGTCAGCATATTCTGGCTCGCTGGGTCCAGGCAAAGGCCATTTCTTCCATGACGTCCCTGTTATCGTTTCTTTCGCAGTTCAATGCTTTCTTTGTTCATCCACTCACGCGAGCGGAGAAACTGATTCAAGGCTGCAATGAGGTTGTCGATTATGCAGCTTTAAAAGCACACCCCTATTTTATACATGAGACATGCATAACCCTGCATGAAGGCGCATACACCATAATAGGGTCTGAAAAGCCTCCAGAGGATCTAGATCAACAATCGAAAAGATCACCGGATTTAGAAAGCCCCATATTTAAGTTCACCGATCTAATTTTAGATGATGCAACTAGACTTTTGGACTTCTTCCCTATGGTCAGAGAGTTCACCTTAGAAGAATCTCATTAAACAAATCCCGCCGGAACTCGCTATCCTCAAACAACGCCCCGACAAGCTGCATGAGCGCTTCATGTCCCATCGAGTCGAACCGGCCCTTCAAAAGCTCAATCTTGATCTCGTGTAGGCGGCCCTTGAAAATGAAAGAAACATTCTCCAACACACGGTGAGCCCCACATAAATTCTGCGTGCTCTGCAGATATCCGTCTATGAAATCAGCGAGAACAAAAGACTCGTCAGCCGAGATGGAACTGCGGCTTATGAACCCATTGTACAGATAATTGTCAAATACCTGCAGTGTTTCTGTGACAATGTCTCTCCCCAATGGACCGTTGTACTTGTCGTTGAAAAGCGGTTCCAGGTCTGAATTACAGAAATTCTGCAGCTTTCCCAAGACCCAGAAAACATACTCTTTCTGATCCTGTTGGCTGCCATCGGAGAAGATAGCACTGGGGGATTTAGGAACAAGCGAAACAAGATGGTTGAGCTTTTGTTTCTTCAAGGACGAAACGCTTCTCTCCATCAGGTTGTCAAACTCTTTTAAACGCTGGCTAGTTTGAGACTTGACCCACTGAGACAGCTTTTGGAAATCAGAAATGAGAAGCATCCGGCTGGGATACCCGTTTTTGCATCTCTTGGAAACCACAATAGAACACAACAACACGTAGCAGCACGTGACCAGTTTGTTAACGAGATAAAAGTACTCTTCTTTCAAGTCATCATCAACGTTGCATTGTGCCCCTTGCGACAAGTCGTTAAAGCTTTCGAGATAATGCTGTATAAACGTGAAAAGGTGTTTTGGGATTTGGGTGGTTTTAGGGGTTTCGTCGTCGAGCTGCAAATCTTCGTCCCAGCCCCAGTCATTAGCAGCTTCTTTAGAGACTTCTTTAGTATTCCAGTCTTCGTCCCATTGACTGTTCCACTCGTCGCCCTTTTCAGACTCGAGATTTTCGTCTTTGAACCACTCTTGATTGTTCATCACCCTATCTCTGACAAAGGCTTTGATTTTCTCAGTAGCAGCACTCACCTTTTGCTCGCACCATACGGATCCAAGGTTATCTATAAAGACGTCGATCTCGCTGTACTCTGAGCGAAACCAGTGAGATCTCTTCATCTTGTCGTTTAGAGTCGTGAGCTCATCAAGAGACTTCCCCTGTAATTGGTCAATCAAAAGCCGTTCCGCAACCAAGGGGAACAGCTCTTGTTGCAGAAACTCCACAACAACACTGCCAGCTCTATCTCTAGAGCGAATAATTGACTCATCTACCAGCATATTTACAAAATCTACATACACACCGAGTGACTCAAGAGCATTAGGACCCTCTTCCACACTTAATGTCCCCCCATTCATCCTGAGACCTTTCCCCCTTGCCACAAGAAATAAACACCCCTTGCTCCAACGGAAAAACTCTTCGTCTAAAGGATCCCCTTTAAAATCTTTGCACATTTCATAAAAATCCACAAAAGTCACGTGACCCTTTTCTACGCTGAAGCTGCCGTTATTGATGGACCAATATTTTTTCCGGCAGCTTTGCACGGCCGACTCAAGCAGAGATTTATGTTTGTCGATAGCTGACTGTAGTTCTATATAAATTTTTGTGTTTTTAAAGGCGTCTAGATCTTTTAGTTTGGCGCATAGTTTTTTAAAGTTGAAAATAGCCGATTCCAGATCTGGCGATTCCTCCTGTAAGCTTTTCAGTTCGTTGAGCAGTTCCCGAATTACCCATAATTTATTAGCAATGCTTTGACACTCTGCGAGGTATTCGTCGTCACGTGCAATGTCATTGTAAGGGATCAGAGTTTCTTCGCCCAAAATCTCTCGCAGCTCCTCTGCCACTGCGTGTTTGCTACAGAGAGCCACCTGCGACTGAAGGCGCGTCTCGAGGTGTTGGATCTGTTGTGGTATAGAATCCATGATGAGAATGTAAGGATGTGCTGATTCAGGCTCTGAAGGAACTGTCAAATCAGGACAATATACAGTAGAACCCGGGATAAATCATGCCCGCTATATGCATAATGTGGCAAAATGCTTGGAATAGGGCCACATGTTAATTTTTATGCATTTTACCCTAAACGATGGGTAGAAAGAGGCTTTAAAAATTTCCACCAAGCTCAAAATTGGTGCTTATCGAAGAATATGAACATCGAAAAATAGGACCCTAGGGCTATAAGCCCAACATAAAGGAGGTGGATCAACGGCAATGACCTGGGTTTGATCAATGAGCTTTCCCCGTTATTATTCTCAATTTCTGGAGACACACGGGAGTGAACTTGGTACGGAATGCGATGAGGAGCTGAAATCCGCTGAGAATGATAGCCTCATGAGCGAATGTAACCGTATGTCAATCGTGAAAATCCATACTTGGGCATCGATGATGACGTATTCGCCCATGGCTCTATGATACTTGGGCATCGATGATGACGTATTCGCCCATGGCTCTATGAAATAAAACGTAGAAGAAAACGAGGAAAGCAACATCAAACATGTGATGGAGTCTGCACTTTCAGAGCAATTGAGCATTTTGTCAAAGCCAAAGTTTGCATTCTCTTCAGCTCACCAACTAGTCAAAGGCACAAGCTCTTCATCTGAAGATACACAGAGTAAAGAGGAGTCCAACATCGATCAGTTCCCTACTCATTAAAGCATGCATAAATGAAAACATCACAACTTTTCCGCTTCGCTTCAAAGACGAAGTATTTGTCCTTGATCTACCATGTTATTCTAGAAAGCCATTATCGAGGACATAACATTTCACGAATCGCACTCAAGTTTCGCCAGATGTATAGAATCAGCCTAATGCAGGGAGGTTCTTCCCGGCACTATGCATTACTGTACTTTCTTGTCAGAGATCTGTGTCAAGCACAAGGGTTGCCCTGGATTTTGTATGCGGCGATATTGTCTCTATCAAGAGAAAAGGTAGTGTACCACCTCTTTTTGGTGTAAGCGATGACGTCATCCAGAGGCTAAGGCAGACAGTCAAAGTGAAGGACTAAAGAAACATTTAGGCCGTGGTCCCATGATTACGGGTTGCGTGCGGTGAAATTTTCTTTACTGATCGCGCGAAGAAAGGTGCGCATCCCCACACCATCCGCATTAGTGGAGAGCCTCAATGGAGGTGCTGCAGGAGTCAAGGGCTAGCAGTGCAAAACTCAGGTCAAATACAGAACCTTCTTTGACAACCATGATTATATTTTGCGTGAGGTGAAATTTGCTCTATTGAACACGGTCAGAAAGGCATTGATAGTGCACATCCTCACCTCATCTTAGGCACCTGGAGGTGCTATAGGAAGAGGTTGAACGGTGCTCTTCTGCTATAATTAAAGCGGGTATTGTTATCTTTATGTCCTTTTAAGAAGCTCACCTTTGTCGCAATTGAAAATTCAAAATGGAGGCATGCTATCGGTCACGTGTTATTGAAAGATTAGCCTTGATTTGATGCGTTTATGCCGCATTTACTACTCTCGCAAGGCTTTAGTAGAGAACTGATTAGATGAACATAATCAGATTCAGGACAATTCTGACTCTGAAACTTCTATCCCACAACTTCTATCTGGAAACCTCATCTTTTCCGCCGAAGATGACATCGACAAGTGGAACCATTCTTTATCCACCGGGGACATAATTTTTCAAAGCCTATAAACCATTGTATCGCAGCGGCATGAGCTAATCAAAAAGAAACTCTCTTACCACACTTCCGCTTCGCTTCAGTATACCTCATCTTTTCCGCTTCGCTTCAAAGATGTGCTTCAAAGATGTGAAGATGAGATCAATCAATTTCAATAAAATCCGGACTTCTAGCGCCCGCCTTCAAACTCTGATGCCCCCCCGTTTGGTCCTTTCTCTTCTTCGACTTTCTCAGCGACTGACCCTGTCCCTGAAACACCGGCTTTGCCTCATCCACCACAACTTCGCCTTCTTCTTTCGGCGCAATCACAGGGAACCCGAAAAACATCTCACCATCAGGAAGATCAAGCGGCAAGGGTGCCCCGTCAAGACTCACTTTAAAATCATCAGCAGACGGCTGTGAATCTTGAACAGACTTGCCGGAAAGCTTAACTCCGTGAGTCTGGAAAGTTCTAGGAACCCTGTTATCGAGATCCGCTTCATGCAGACGTTGTTGGTAGCCGATTTTGGTGGCCATAGCGCCTCGTCCGTGAATGGCAGGATAAGAAGTGAGAAATTCCTTCTTCTTCTCGCCCTTTTTCGCTTCATTCTCCCTCTTCAGCTCCTCGTAGTCTGGCTCAACGTAGCCTACTGGGGGAGCGAAATCTGTTTCCAGATCCGTCTCCACAACGCAGATGGACTTGGAAGCTGTTTCGGGCTTTGCTTGCAAGATTTTGATGCCATACGTCTTTTCGTTGTAATTGATCTCGATAACGTCTCCTTCTGTTAAAGTGGTAAAATTACGAAGCACATTCTCAAGCACAGCTTTAGGGTCGGAAATATCGAGAAAATCCGTCGATTGAGGCTCAATCTTGACAAATTTCCCCAATGGGAGTTCTACGTTTTTCAGCTTGACTATACTCCCAGGAACCTGCTGTAATGTAGTCATCATCCATTGGGGTAAATAGCATCTTCCCTCTTCTGCTGTAAATTCTAAAACCCCGGAATGCGTCTGTTTCTCATCTGAGCCGAGCTCAAACATCATTGGATAGCTAATGTTAAGCATAGTGAGCTTATTCAGTGCCGAGGGAGGCAAAAAAATCTTGCCCCCGTAGTTTGCACTCTCCTTCCTGGTACTTTCCGGCATCATTGAAATCGGGTAGCACCGGAAAAAGTCTTCAAACGTGTGCGGGATCTGCATCCCAAAGGGAGCTCCAAAGGCGAACGACGA
>JAJLSF010000921.1:0-14338 GCA_030567395.1 Citeromyces hawaiiensis
AATTAATGGACTTATGCAAAACAGGAGAACCGATAGATGCTCAGATCGGCTCTCTCTCATAAAGTAGCTTGCGCTTCCTTTATATATGGAAACAGGCGTCGTGCCTCATGAATCCGATCCACTTTGTTGGACCACAGACTGGCTTTACGGTATAAATCTATTTAGTTAGTAGTATAGTAATACTCACTCTCCAACAAAAATTTTAGAACATTTCGTAAGCTGCGTTTAAAATGGCTCATTCTATTTTCTTTAGAAATAATTTTCTCTGCCTGATACAAGTGTTTCCCATCAAGGTCTTTGATCTGAACAACCTTCAAGGTTTATAAACAAATTGATCAAAGAGAAGGATTCACAAATAGAAAGTCATACCTGTCTTTTACCGCAGAAGAAGATTGAGCGGAAAAGGATTCACATTTCTGCAATCTCAAATAGCACCTTTTTTTACTTAATTTCAATGCAGTCCCACAAAAGGTTGCTTATTCTGCATAATATCCTGTGTCCCACGGTCACACACAGTGTTTCAGCTCGCCTAAAATATCGCATTCAACATGACTTGGGCTATCGAAAGGATATCTGGCTCCCCGTTCGGACTTGAAGAAAAGAAAAATTGGTGCATCAGACGAGGGAGTGTCTGATGACGTTTTCTGTAGTCGATATCGAGGCTCTGGCGGTCCTGCCGCTTAGTACAATCAACGATCGTTTCATTGAAATAATTTCACGAAAAACATAGTCTCTAAAAAGAATCATGAATCATATTGCAGTGTGTGGGTTATATTATGATGCTTTAAGGGGTCGTATGATAGCTGGTCGATCATGGGAGTTGATGTTTTTCTATTCTTAGATGAATCGAGCTCTAAGATTCTCCGTAGCAAGATAATTTGAACCCGATGAGCCCCATCGATCCACGCACATGTCAGTTCCCAAAGACAATTGTGTGTGATACTGCGAAGCTTTCAGTGTCTTTTATATATGACGTCAGAGAAGCCCAGGACTCAAGCAAGAAAGCAAAATAGACGCGCAACGAGCTTTAATCAGTCAGTCTCACTTAGTTCGCCATTGAGCCGTCGAACCTCGTTTCTTGTGGATCTGTTGAGCTTGTATACGCTTTCATCACGTCCAAGGTCATAACCTACCTGCGTTTGATCCTGCTCGTCTTCATCATCAATTGGGTGTGACTTATCTAGTGCGGATTCGTTCAGTTGCGACTCCTGCGCGCGCCCGATGAGTCGAGCTCTCCCTACTTTTTTGCGAGGCGACGGTGACTTTCTATTTTTCTCCTGCGTCTCAAAGACCCCGTTACTCAGATTCTTTACATACTCCATCATCGACTTTGGTTTATCGGAGTCGCGTGGGGCAAATACGCACCACCCTAAATCGAAGAGCTCAGGAAGTGTGCCAGTGTGTACAGTTTCCCATAGATAGGAAAGCGATACAATCGGAATATCCCATGCTTTACAGGCATTTATTTTGTTCTTAGTAGAGGAAAGGGAGGCACTAGAAGTGGGAGCGTCTAAGAGCTCAGCATGCTCATACTTGAATAGATTGGGAGTATTATGCTTGGTCAAGCCAATTGTGTTGAGGTTGATTACCAGAATGTCACGATCCTTGGTCAAAGTTTCGCAGAAATGACAGCCAATCAATCCAATGAGCTTGATTATATGCAGCTGTTCCACGCCGGTGAAGCCCGAGATGCAAATTTTGAGGTTGAGTCTAGTTCCCAAAGACTTGAGTGGATAGCACCAAGGATCTAAAACCAGTTTATGATAATGAAGACATCTCTCTATGAACCATTCGGTGACCACTTTGGCTTCGACGAGAGGTACTTTATCGCTAGCTATAGCAGAAGAAACAACGAGATGAGTAGCTGCTATATCGTCAAAAGTTGTAACCTCTCCTCCGTGTGATCCTACAACCTTGACGAGCGTTTTATGCTGAGATGAATTGAAACCGTGAAATGCAAAATTGAAACCCAGAAAAAGCTGCGATATGCTTTTCTCTCGAATAAGTTTTCGCTTTTTCACAGACAAATCCAGGGGCTCTTCATCTTCTTCCCATTGATCGCCACGATCAAGAGAAATGAGTGGCTTGACATTTCCCATTATTGAAGACCATATCGCGGGTTTGTTTTTCCTTTTAACCTTAAGACTCTCGCTATTTACAGTGGTCTCGGGTTGAGGGTTGATCTTCTCCCATATACTACACGAATCCTTACCTATGGACTCAGGCTCCACTTGAGAAACATCGTAGTAACGACACTCCAGCATCGCCTGTCGCTGTGTGGAATCTTCAATCCATCTAGGATGGACAGTTGGGATTCCCCACTCGAGAGCTTTCGTATATCTTTTACCAGATTTTTCTGTTGTCACTACAACAGTGTTGGAGACAGTCAAGGAAGTGGTCACAGATCCGCCTTCATCCTCGATTTTGCGCCTTATTTCGTCTTTTTCAAACCCCTCCATGCGTGAAAGACAAACCATGCAATTTTGGAATGTTTTTAGCTTATATGCGGGATCCAATACATCTACTTCCTCGCCCTCGATCCATCTGGTGTGCAGATTGCCAATAGACTTGGGGGGCAAAAAAACAATGTCGTGCCTCTTTTGCACACTGAAGTTGTACTTTGCGGTATCTCTATCGCCCACAATGAGGAATTTCACATCGCTCATGAGGTGATTGAAATACTCTCCCCCCATGGCTTTGATCTTCTCCGACAAGTCATTGAGTAGATCTGAAGGAACAGATGTACTAGAAAATTTTAATCCTTTGAGCGGTTGCTTCTCCTGGCTCATTTAAATGAGGTGAGACTGAGCTTCTAGCTATGGTATAGTATTGGTTCGAACACTACCTCATCAAAAAGGAAAATGTTTAAACTTGGTAACAGAAGTCTATTGGTATTTAGGCGATCAGTTTCATCATGCCCCGCTGGCACATCTCTGAACCTCAAGGTGAAGAAGGGACCAAAGGATCCTGTGGCTTTAGCAGATGAAGAGTATCCTGAATGGCTCTGGAAAATATTGGATAGAGAGCATTTGAATAAGGAGCTTGCTGCAGATCCCATAAAGCTTGCCAAGAAAATGTTAAGGAAAAGGACCGTGGAGAAAATTAAAGCCACCAACTTTGTGAGCAAAATGAATTAGTATGTAGATTTGTAAATAATGCAGAATGATAGTCAACTGTCAGGATTATTTTGTTGCCGTCCATTCCATAGCCCGGCAGATGAGTAAGTCTTTCTGTGTAGGAGACTTTGACATAATTTCAACAAACATTATGCTAGCGGATTGCGGTTCAGCCTTTCGCCTTTTGATGAACCAACGATCAGTCATATTATGACGATTGGTTTGATCTCCTTTTTCGTATTAGGTTGTGGCTCTTTACCCTTTGAAAAGCCGAGAACGAAGAATTTTGTGGTGATGATTTTCAATCATAACAATGAAAAGAAATCACACACTGTTCTTCTCTTTATCATTTATTCCTGAAAGGACAGCGATCTTTGCGACTTTTTTTTTCATGAGAAAATGGTGCTTTAATGGCTAGTTTATGGCTCACAGCGTACAAGGTTAAAAAGGCAGCGTTGCTTCTAGGACGATGCATGACATGTACAAAAGCCAATACTTGAGTCTTGATACAAGTTATCTATCATTGGCGTCAATCTTTCCGGATTTCAAAGAAGATTTTGAAGCATAAGTTTAGCCGCACAGAGAGCTCAAGTATTTTTCATGATACTTTACTTCAAGCTTCATTATTTCGATGAGAACGAAATACTCAAGCTCTGAGGCAGCGGTCAAGATCGCGCTCGAGACGGTTCGGCTGTCCTCGAAAGGTTATTAGTGATCAGACTTCTATGAATATGCTCTTTTGAATACTGGCCTAACTGCTCCTGCGTGAATATGCGAGCTCCTGCTGTGTTGTCTGCTTGTATGTCATCTTTGAGCTCTATTCTGGGCTCCCTTTAGTACCAAGAGGCAACTTAGAGCGAGAAAGTGCTCGCAGAAATGCTGTGACTTCATTTTATTCCATCAAGGAAGCCATTAGGCGATGCTACTCGAAGCGAGAGATTTTAGGAATTACCTGATATTTGAGGTGTCTTCTGAGCATTTTGAAACTATTCTTCTTTCCTGGAATTATTTAAACTACGAGGGTAGACCAAGAACTTTAGGCTTGCTTTGGGACTAAATCATAAACTATTTATTTTATGAGACCTGAATTTAGTTTCAGGGGGGTATTATGGCAATTAAAAAAACTATTCTCTCTCTGAGAATTTCACAATCATTGAGGGTAATTGAAGAAAATACTATATGCTTAGGTGTATACAAGAATTAGCAGGCATCTTCCTGCCAGAAGTGCCCCTCTACATATTCTTCATTCAGAACCTTCTAGGATTGTGAGATGTTGATAAATCCTCTTTGGTCGCCTTTTGCCACTTTGGGGAGCTCAATTACAAGATCCCCAGATTAAAAAGAATTGTAATACCAGGCACCACTGACAAATGACGTTGTTGACCCCGATTTCAGGTCTCGAACCATAAGGCTATATTTTTGCACCCAATCCGACAATTTTTCCCCCAGAACTCTTTCGACTGGGTGAAGGTGCCGTGCTGTTCTATGGAAAGAAATTCACGAATGTTAAGTTATTACTCGACTACAGTTTTCCGTCTTTTTTTAATGGTACTTTAAGAGAAAAACCAGAGCATCAATAGCAAAATACCAATGATAAAGTAGGAATTTCACATCGAGAGAGGAGAATGCCTTTAATTATTATACCAAACAGTCTTATTTCCCCTTATCCGGACTTCAAGAAAACATATACTGCGTGGTGCAAGGATGCGATTAATGACGACCCATCCAATTTTTGAGAACCTGAACTTCCAGTTCGAGCAGAAAGCTAGCCTTGCCACTGCCAGAGGAGATGAGGTTTTCCTTATCTCGGGATCGATTGTGCGCTGCGCAGATATCGAAAAGGCACATAGCTATAAGATACTGGACACATCAATAGAATTCAAGGCGAAGTGTGTGCAACTCAACCCTTCACAAACGTTGCTTGCTGTTATTGGTGAAACACAGGTCGCTGTTTTATCGCTTCCTGAAAAGGGATTCTTGAGGAGAAGTCAACGGGAGCTCATTTCTGTGAGACGATTCGACATCGAGAGTGGAAGCACTATTAAATGCGTTGCATGGAATCCTACGGCAAAATACGATGCCAGTCTGGTTATTTTAAATGACAAATCTCAACTGAAGAGTTTTGAATTTTTTGAAAAGGCAGATAAGCCAGCCCTGGAGTTTAATCTGAAAAGCGAAACTCAGGGCATAGGTCTTCAAAACGATTTCAAAGCTGTTTCTATGACTTTCGGATCGCGAGACACTCCCAGTGCCCTGACCCTCTACATCTTCACCGAAGAGGGCGATATTTACTATATATACCCTCTTTTTCCTTCGCAAATGGGCGTGTCGCCCAAGTATTTGGATTTACTTTTGAATGAGAGTGCTCTTTTGGTGAATAGCAAACTTACACGGGAAACGCTATCCCAGTTTAAACTTGCAAACGATCTTTTCAAGCAGACAGAAGGTGCACAAATGTATGACCAACCCGTCACTGTGTCGACCTCTGAATGTCCCACACCGGTGGTTCAGGGTCCACTTTCGGTGTCATTCTTCCCAGAGCATCTTTATGAATCGACTGGATGTGATATTACGTGCTTAGAA
Source organism: Citeromyces hawaiiensis (assembly GCA_030567395.1). Lineage (NCBI taxonomy): Eukaryota > Fungi > Ascomycota > Pichiomycetes > Pichiales > Pichiaceae > Citeromyces > Citeromyces hawaiiensis. Next base: position 5,700 of record JAJLSF010000921.1, read on the forward strand.
GGCCAGACAGATATTCTAGTGTGCAGCTGGGAAAACGGCACAATTCTCATTTTAGCTCGACTAGGAGACTTTGCGATGAATTGCAGCGCTAGTGATGAATTATCTGTTTTGGACGTCATCGAAACGTCCGTCAATTTGCCTCGCTTTCATGACAAAACTCGCTCCAAAGTACTTATATCAACCTCTGACAATCTCTTGCTAATGTATATGGATTGGATTAATGCGTTGGACAAGTGTTTGGCATCGAAAAATTCATCTGCATTTTTGAATGCTCTTCAAAGTGGCTTGGACACAAGTATGGAGATCATATCTTCACAACCCTCATATCGCGTTTTAAACAGTCACTTCCTTCTCATCGCTAATCCGGAAAACGTCAAGCAGTCGTATGAGTCTGAGGAACGTTTTTTTTCTGGGTATGACCCTGTACAGTCTCAAGAAGAGGTCGCTTCACCAAGAGCCGACAAATGTCTGCTTGGCGGTCCTTTCGAGGAAATTACCCGTTTGATCCCGTCCAAAATTTCTTGCGCTAATGGAGACCGAGCAATGGGAATCAACGGCGATGAAAGTTCTTTAAAAGCAGCCTCGGAGATATCTCGAGAGGTTTTGACCAAAAGCTTGGAAGTTCATCGCGCATTGCTTCTATTTTATAAGCGTATTTTCCTTCAAAAGGAGGAGCTCATGAGACAGATCGAGGTATTGAATAGCATTAAGCCCATTGGAAAAGCTGACAATCAGCCTCGCTTGGAAAGAGTCGCGGCTAAGAACCAACAAATAAAGGAAAGACTGGCTCTTCTCGGCGAAAAATTTAGCAGAGAAAACAAGGAACTTCCTCTGTCGCAGAATGAGTATCATTTCATCGAAGAACTCAACGAAGCTAGCAGAAAACATAAGAACTACGTCAAGCAAACGAGAGACTTCCAAAGCGGCTTGAACAAGCTCAAGAATGTCTCCATCGACTCCAACCTGAAAGACCCAGATTACAACTACGTCAAATTGCTTGACTTCATGAGAGAACAATCGAAGCTCATTGAGACCACCAGGCGGAGTCTCGATTTGCTAGTTTTGTAACACAGCTGAGGAAAAAATTTCAATAAGTAGAGCGAAGTAGCGTATGAGTTTAATTTTCTACTGATCTTTGATTCGTTTAACCTTCAAGGATGTACATGAACTAAAGGAGGCCATGGCAACAGTCGCAAGGGGATGGATCATTAGCGCTTTTTGAAAAAAAAAAAAAAAAAAAAAAAAGAGCGAGTTGCAAATGGTATGATTGCAACGCAGCTCAGGAGTGCATATAGAGTCCAGGGGAAGAAATCCAAAATAGTATAGAGCTAACGTTTAAAATCGTCTTGAAGATGCTCCAACTACCCGAATAAGGCTTGATTGCATACTTTCCGCATATCAGTACAGGATACCGTGGAATGAAACAGGCGATTAGTTTTGGGAACTCTACAATCACATTATTCACATACATTGATAAAGAAAGTCTAACTCCAAAATACAATCCTCAAATCTCCGAAGCGGCGTGATGATAATAATGAGCTAACTTAAATTGTCCTTCAAGATCGTATGCGAGCGGTCTGACGTCTTGAACCGCTGAAATGTGATCAAATGTACGTTTCTTTCACTCTCCTTTATGCATATGCGTTTTTTGCACCTCACTTCTGTATCATCAACATCTTATCTGAACGCGTGGAGTCTCTTTTCACTTCCGTCCACATATTTTTTTGCAACGAACAGTTGAAACCTTCTTCGAAGGGACCGACGCCTTTAGCACAAAATGGTTTTTTTTTTATCGCAAGGCGAGGACGGGGTGATCCATGATGTGGTAGAGAAGCTTTCAACCTTGCAAAATAATGCAGACAGGGGTCGTCCGAATTTTGGAATTCTTACCATACTCATTACCTAATGCCAGGCTTTCTTTCTTTTAAAAATAGCATCACATAAAAATTTGATTTTTTTGCCCCAAAAACCTTCCGGAAAAAAAACTATCGGTCAGCACTTTATATCCTTCCATCCGTTTTTTCAGCAAAAATTAGTGTGACATTAAAATTCGCCCGCACTTTGAGTCGAAATTAATCCATTATTCCTCGTCGCATACTTTTTCCCTATCGGGAACGCGAGCGGCTTCAATAATGCATAATCGCGCTTTAGCATTGCAATCTAATGAACACACTCAACCATGAGAAGTTCTACGACACAGAGGCTCCTTATGTGAAGTGTGAAGGATCGAACTATAATATTGGGGTCACACACGGACGAATCGCATCGAAGCAGATCGAAAACTGCATATCGGTCTATCAGAAACTATACTACAGCACAGCGGGAATTACCTGGGACCATGCAAATGCTAAGGCAAAATCTTTCCTTCCTTACCTGGAAATGAGCTGCCCTGATCTGATTGATGAGATCAGAGGAATTTCAAAGGGCTCTGGAAAATCATTCGAGGATATACTCACCCTAAACATCAGGTCAGAGATATGCCTGACAAACTATTCCGACGGATGTACTTCAATTTCGCACATGAGCAAAGAGACCGGCGATATCTTCGTTGGTCAAAACTGGGACTGGGTACCTGAAATCAAGGAAAGCATGATCATCTTAGATGTAAAACCAACGGGGAAACCTCGAATGCTGATGTCTGCCGAGGCGGGAATAATCGCCAAATACGGGTTCAACAGTTGTGGGCTCGGAGCCATGTTGAATGCAATAAAATGCTCCACGGCTGCAATGAAGCTTCCTGTGCATTTTGCATTAAGAAGAGTTTTGGAGTGCTCCTCATTGGAAGATGCATGTGACTTGTTAGAATCTCAGGGTATCGCTAGTTCCGCTAATATTCTCATGTCGGATTCCTCTAGACAAGTCACTTGTGAGGTGACTCCGCTAGGCGTCTCATATATTGGGCCAGATGACGGTCTTGTGCTACACACGAATCACCTTTACGCTGAGAAGAAGCTTGTGGAGGATAACCCAGCCGAGAACTCGTTTTTCAGACTCGACCGCTTGAGGGAAATTAGCCAGGATGTGGCAGCCTCTTTTGATAGTGTTCGCTCTCGCCTTGCAGATGAGCTACAAGAACCGTATGGTATATGCAGAGGCACGGACCCGTTTGCCGTAGGGATCGAGAATATGGTTACATTGGCAACATTAATTTTCAATACGAGCTCTAAACAAGGTGAAATTAGTTTTGGCCGTCCGTGTGACAATCCAAAAAGATATATGTTATATTTTGACTGAATTTTTATTGTGAATACATGACTATCTCTATTTAGAATGTAAGTTGATTGACTCTCAAATTTTTTTTTTCAAGAAGACACAAAAGGGGCTGGTCATATTCACCTTTTATTGGCATGTAGGGCACAACCGGGCGACTTTTATAGAAGAGGTCAGGTGACCTGCAAAATGGGGCTGTCAACCTGGGACAGCCCTTTAAACTTGGATCGAAGGAAATGGGGCTGTCGGAGTTAAAATAATCTTGCTGAGGATCAATTTATTTCGGTCTAGATCAAGTTCAAGTTGAATCTCTCCCTCCCTTGTTATTCAAGTGTGTGGAACTACTATGCGAGGGGCTCACTTGACAAGGTTGCTATCAGTCCCACTATTTTCTCTCATTCGTTAGCCATTTCCAGTGATAGAAGGTTTATTGCCATAATGAATGGGTTTGTGAGAAGCGCTCTATTAGATTGAGGGCTCATCTAGAAAAGTTATTTTGCTGCTAATTATAAGTGTTGACAGAATGCAACTTGATGTAAATGATAAGCTATGTTTTACTTGAAATACGAGATGGTAAATGGAAACTTCCTCAGATTACATCCAAATAACGCTCGGCCGTCTTTTGCCCAAAGAGCTGTGCCTCGACCGCTCTGCGAGGCATATTAAAACAGCTTACAGGCTGTGGTAGAGTTCTCATTTTTAGTCTCAAGTTCTGGCAGTGAATGAAAAATCCAGACTTGATTGTTGAGGAATAATATATCCTATATTGGAATGGCTTCGAACGATACATTACAGGTGAGTTACTTGAAAGGCCAGCTGAGTTCTTCATGAATGCCCAGTTCTGTTCAGTGAAACCTACTTAGAAGTACCTTTATATGATGGTGAAAGACATCTCCTGCAAAAGCTTCACTTCGTAGACAAATAGCGCATACATTTCTGGCTTTGTGGCCGAAATCGTTACACTGGGTGAATTTCACGCGTGAGGGAGGTAGAGTCCATTTTTTGTTCAGGCGAAGTGGTCTTTTCACACCGACTGCTTTAAGCTGTAGACAGTATGTTTTCTTTCTTTTCTTTTTCACCTTTTCTCTCGTTTCCATCATTGTGCTTCCCCTTATTTACACAAAAGCATTTGCTGCGGTGGAGAGAACAGTAAATTTGAGAATTGATTCACCGCTCAATTTTCTGGCCGCCGCCTATTCCAAAGTGTTGACGTTTTAGTTTTTAAAAGAGTTGACATCCCTACTAAGAAGGCAGTGCCTTGATCTTGAATGTATCAAAACCAATTTGAACAGCGACCATTAGTTGAATGTGCTTTAGACTTTGACTCAGGTGACAACCAAAAAATAACATTCAGCTTAATAGGCAAAATTTGGTTAGAGCAGAGTGAGATTGTTCATCTTTTCACTGAAACACAATCGCGATGAGGCATATCTTAATGAAGCCTTGGCAAAATTCAAGAAAAAATATTCGCGAGTGAAGAGAAGCTCACAAGCAAAATTAAAAGCCGCGTGTTTTGTTTGCACTTTCAAAAGGACTTGAGGCTCTGCAACAGATATAAACATAGTAAAGAAAGTAGAGGGGCGACGTAGCACAAACTGTCTTTCATGATGAAGGAAGTAATTAGATTTGCTCTATATCAAACCTACAAATAACAATATGCTGACATGAACTAAGCTCAATATTACAGCGCTTTTGCGTGAAAAATGAAAAAAAAAAGGTAAATATATGCATACATAATTCATCAACATGCCCTTGAATGAAGTTTCCGCCAACTTGATCAACATTGCCAACAACATTCTCAACGACTCATACACTACTCCTAAATCGAGAGTAAGACAAAGAAGACCAACTCAGTCGCACAAACATCTCATTGTGGATAAAGATTTTAATTACAAAAACCGCATCTCTGTGATCTCAGCTTACTACATTCTCTCTCAGATCGGTCGGGTATTGGTTGAATACCCTGACTTGTGCTACTGTATTATTGGAGCTGCACGCGAAATAGAGATCAATCGATGGTTCAGTGCAAAATGTGTCACAACAAAAGAGGAATCTAGCATTGATCCTCAGCTTTTACGGAACGAGGCTTTTGTTTATGCCTCAAATATTGAATCGAGGCATATAAAAATAGGTATTGAGATTTTGATAGCTTCAAAAATCAATTTTTTCCATACAGACCATCATGTTGGAAAGCCAGAGCTAGAGGGGGAAGCCCTTCGTGATATAGTTGTCAAAAACTTTGGCCACAGTGCTCTTTCTTCGGACCAAGTTTACAACTCAATACGAGCTTTTGTACATTGGGCTGACACCCGAGGTATACTGTACAAGTTGGGGTGCAAAGGGATGAATGTGGATATCGAATTGATGCATAGCTTTAGAAATTTCCCAGACCCTTCAAGAGATTTGATAAAATTCCTGCAAAAAAGATACCCGGCTGGTGTGTCTCGGTTTGGAGCGGTGAAAAAGTGCATTAAGCTGATTGCGATGTCTCCATTAGGTAAATTTCTTTCTGTTCCCAGACCTAGAAAAATGCACGATGTGCTAAAAATTTGCGAGAGAATTGAGGCAGAGCCTGCTAAATTCCATCTTCGGTCATATCATGCTCTCAAAACAGTCCCTCACGACATTTCGCAGCTGCCTTCGGTGGCAGGACTGCTAGAAATACTTTCCTCGGTGATCCATGGGGCTCGGGACATGATTGATCCAGGCAATATTAACCTGCCAAAACCTTCGGGCGATTCTTATCTCTATGAGCAGACGAAACTTTTGGTAAAGATCATTCAACAGAATGAGTATTATTCATTCGAAGATTTGACAGAAAAAATTAGCATAGCTCCTTTCAGCTTCTATGAGGTGTATATGGGTAGGTGAAGTTGCTTTTCTAAATGCTCCTGTACATCTAAATGCGAACGCCAACAAGAATGCTATCTCGAGATGATGAGCGGTTCTGGACGGCGACCCTATGCTCGTATTGACCACCTGAAAAAAGGCTGGGAAGCGACCACTTGATGAAAAAGCTTTCTCTGTACCTCAGGTATTGAAAAAAGCTAAGAACAGTTCAGAAGGTACGAACATCAGACTGAAATGAAAAACAAAAGTTTTCAAGATGAGTTTTTACGGGTACCCAAAATGTCCTTTTCAACAATTTCAATAACTGGCTTTATTTTGGTCATCAATAAGCCAACTGGTCATGAATAAAATGGTAACTCCGATAGAGTCGACTTTGCAAACCTGTAGCTTGACCCCCAACATTTGGCGTTGTTCAACTTCAATTTTACGGTAACCAGACAGCCACTCATGGAAGTGCTCTCTATGGAAGTTCAGTTTCACAGATAAACTGATATAGATCGCCCTTGCTTTTTCCCACAAACTAAAGCTGTGTTTTTTTATCATCCTGATCGCACTTGAACGGAATACTTCTCCATATGATCTTCATCTTCTGCTCAAAGAACATGTATTCTAAAAGGTGCTCGTAAGGTTAAATCAGAGAACCTTACAGCCGTAATCCACGGAATCCTCAAAATCTGTGTATTTCGGGGCTACGGCAGCTGCTTTTGATAGACAATTGTTGTTTAATGCCAGTCATAGCCCAAAGGACTGTTTGACAGGCGCTCTTAATCACCTAAATTCAGTGGCTTTGGTTTACTCTGAAGCTGCGATGTTCTACTCGATGGAGAATCTATAGGCACCTTTGTAATATTAAAATGAAATTCTCTCGCCCGAACCTATTTTACAATATCAGAAACTAAAGCGTCTGCACCAGCTTCGATGACTGTGTGGGCATTCGCCTGAAAGTGTTCCCGCGTGTAGATGCGACCCATTGTTACGTTTTTGAATTCGCGGTATATCCAAAGCCGCGGAGCAAAACAAATATACTTAGTCTATCCACTCTCCACCATTAACTGGTTATACACAGCCAGGAAAACACCGAGAAAACAAGCACGATTGGGCCAAGAATAAGCGCAAGCCTGTCATCTCCTTCACCGTGATTAGCTCCGCTGTTGTTAATGATTCTGAGAATGAGGTAAACACAGTAGCCCGACCACAGTATCATCAAAAGCTGCAGCGGCAATCTAACGAGCTTCCACTTTACAAAAATGGCAAAAACACCACCCAAAATTATCGGGAATATGGAATACCCAAGAATACTCACTCCTTGGAAGAAAGATAAGTTCTTGTTTGGAGATAAGAGTTGTAAATTCCACGAAAGCACAGCAAAAGAAGCCCAGATCAACGTGAAAGATCCACTGAAAATCTGACTGCTCCCGACAGAGTTGGCGTCCGTCAAATTCCGGGTTTGCAGGTAGGTGATCACAAGACTAAATGCAAGTATCAGCAACAGAGGCCCCCATAGGTCCCAATCTAGTATCTTTGCTATAGACTCGTTATCTCCTTCCATTGCACCTTCCTCGGTATCAACACCGAAATTGACACCGAATCTTTGTTGAACCTCATTGAATTTCGACCGCAGTTTCAAAGGCCATAGGGTGGATAAAAGCTTTTCACCAATCTTGTCAACGTCTCTCCTTATTGTGGTAACAACGCTTTCATCCAATGTGCTCCCACCAGTGAACTGTCTTTCGTCAATCTGTACGTTTTGATTGGCTGCAAAAGGTGTTGCAAAATTGTTGAAGCCGAAAAACCCTTCAGTACTTGCTTCAGTGGTTTCAGGAGGAGCAGAATCTCTGGTTGGATTTTGCGTACTCTTGGGGAAGTCGCTTTTGCGATCAGGCTCAATGATTATGTCGTCGTCTTCTTCATCCAAAAATGGATTGGTCTCATCGTCAATTAAGGTGTAGTCGGAGACCGACTCAGGCACATTTCGGGACATTTTGTGTTGTTGAGCAAAAAGTTGAATCAGTAGGAAGGCAACGGTTTCTCCTCACAGTTTATACTAAGAGATTGTTCACATCCGAATTAAATCATCATTTTCAACTTGCCGCGACTCGAACGCGGGCTTGCGCCATCTGGCTGCAACGCTTGCGTCTGAGCTACGGAAATTGAAAGTCAAAAAGCCGGCGAAAAAAGTCTTTATGTTTGGTAAACCTGATTTAAAAAATAGCAGAAAAAAAATAAACTCGGGTGCTTCATCAGAAGCATGGTTTAAACACCTTTTTCTGTGAGGCGACTTCTAAAAAGAAAAACAGCCCTTACTTTATCATTGCCATGGGTGACCTCCATAACGAACTGATAGAAGTGATATTCTCCCAGCCCTGTCAAGGCACCTTGAAGAATCTTTGGAAGATACAATGAAAGCCAATAGTTTAAGTTTCCAGTGAATATTGAGCTGATTTTGTAAGGAAAAACAAATATCAGAGGATGGAGAAAGCTTCGGAGACCTTCTCTCCATTCCCATGTTAGGTAACCGTATCTAAAAACAACTGCATGTGCGGGTTCCAAAGCCTGCCAGTATTCGTCAGCCTGAAAAA
>JAJLSF010000922.1:0-11824 GCA_030567395.1 Citeromyces hawaiiensis
CCATCACGTGCCCCTCGCCAGGGCTAGGGCTCACTTGCATGGAACAATCCGCCCGCACACGACACTTCTCAATTTTTTTCGCATACAGCTAACTACACCTCGCCTTTGCATCATCTACCAAAATGGCAAACTTGAGAACGCAAAAGAGACTTGCAGCCAGCGTCATTGGTGCCGGTAAGAGAAAGGTTTGGTTGGACCCAAATGAAGTCAACGAGATTTCTCAAGCAAACTCCAGACAAGCCATTAGAAAGCTTTACAGAAATGGTACCATTGTTAAGAAGCCAACTGTGATGCACTCTAGAGCTTCTGCCAGAGCTCTGGCCGCTTCTAGACGTGCTGGTCGTCATATGGGTTACGGTAAGAGAAAGGGTACCAAGGAAGCCCGTATGCCATCATCTGTCGTTTGGATGAGACGTTTGAGAGTTCTTAGAAGACTCTTGGCCAAGTACCGTGCTGCCGGTAAGATCGACAAACACTTGTACCACTCCCTTTACAAATCTGCCAAGGGTAACAACTTTAAGCACAAGAGAGCCCTTGTTGAACACATCATTCAAGCCAAGGCTGAAGCTGCTAGAGAAAAGGCTCTCAAGGACGAGGCTGAGGCCAGAAGATTGAGAAACCGTGAGGCCCGTGAAAGAAGAGCTCAAAGAGTGGCTGAAAAGAGAGAGGCCATGTTGAAGGAGCAAGTTTAATTGTATTTAGTAACATGATACTTATCTTATGTTGGGTGTAGTGAACACTGTAGTGAACACTGTAGCGAAGCGGAAGTGTGAGTGAAGGCCTAATTTCTGCGCAAAAGATTCTCTGCGTCTCGACCCATTTAGCAGAAGAGTATTGTCCACTTGGCTAGACACTTTAGGCCGTGAAAAAATGAACTTGTATATTTAGATGGTGGTTCATATTTACTGTAGCATATATTTGCAGTCTAAGCGATTATGTCTTACGTAATGTTTGTCTAGCCGAGATTTTTGAGATTATACTCGATTGGACATAATGCTGTTTTCGAATAATGCTGTCTCGAAAACAGCATTTATGTCCGTACAACATTATTGATCTAGATTCGAAAAGAAGTGAAACCCTCTGCACCAAAGGCCATAGTTGTACTTACCACAGTAAGTCTATATTATTATAGTATTGTATATTGGTCAGAGCATCAACATGATAAATGGAAGGAGATGGGACTACGAATTATTGGTGTAATTCGGTCCACTTTCCATCACCACTTACGAATACCGTAAAGACAGCATTAGTCAATAATCTTCTGGTTCTTTTAAAGCGTGAGTTATTGCATGAAGATGCATCCTTTCCAGACACCTGGGCCACTACAACTCGTGGAGATCGTCTAACCATCCTGACCTAAATATGTGGGTGATCAAACCTATTTTGTATATAGTGTCTCATACTTTTTCCTTGCGAGAAAATGTAGCTAAGGTCTTCCTCATGGCTCTTTTCTCAAATTGCTGGTTTAAATGTTGGAGTGTTGTAAGACGAAATTGAAAGGGATATGTCACAGCGCATACAAATACTCAAAATGGCACACTGAATATCGTTTGTGACATTCATTTTTTTTTTTGAATGAATTTATAGGCGTGCAAAGTACCCCTCAACGCCATTTTTTGAAATGTCAGATTGTTCAGACTTCACGAATAAATAAGGTGTCTAATTGGACTAGCTCATCATAATGGAGACTGCTCTTTGGAGCCGCCAAAATGCTTTCCAATATACTCTGCTACCATCATTTCATAGAGAGAACAAGCCCTTTTGTTCAATTCTGGTGTACCTAGTATCGCTGAAATCAAAATACTGCAATTTATCGCCTACTCTTAAACTACATCAAAGAAGAACCACGTAATCTTCTGCAATGAAAAATGCCACCCCCAAGTATAAGATACACTGAAAACATCTCCTTAGCTTATTACTAAAGGAAACTAGATCATACTCCTACAATCCCATCTCTCCTAGACGCATAGAGTCGTACTAAGCGGTATGTAACCGTAAAATTTTGCTTCTCCAAAAGGCAGGTGGCCAAGTCTATCGAAATCAGTCACCCCACTACAGAGTAGAGAGCAGCCGATTGCCTGAATCTATCCGAGGAAGCACTTGGGCAAAGTAAAATGAGTCTAGGCTTCTCCAAGCTCCTATTGGTTATAACGCTATTATCGCCGTGTATGATCTACCAAACGTAGATATGGATCAAATAGAATACGGAGACAAATATTGTGGCGATTTAATTTTGTGCCCCTACATGCCCTATCTGTACCTTGTCGCCTTTTCTTATCTATTTCATTCCTTGGAGAGGGTATTACTTGAACGATTATCACGAGTCGCGACAAATTATTGTTGCAAACCCAGAATTGAAACAGTTCAATTGAGACCCAATTGGTGGACTCGCAGGAGAAAATTATCCAAGCGTTCACCATCAGAAAGAATTCACCACATTATATGCTTTCCGTGCTTTATCGACAGTCGTAGACTGCCAATGGTCATTCTTGTTGTCGAAAGCAGCGCTTGAATGCGTAGCGTAGGAATGATTAGTTATACTTGTCGGACTGGATTCAAGATACGCTAAAGGTCAAGTGTATAGTTCACAGAATGTTGTAATAACTTACTGATATGCTGACACTGGTGGATACAGCGTTTATCACATTGTTCAGAAAATAAATCCTCCATCATCGTGAACGCTCTTTCATGAGCGTCTGATGCTTTGTAATCTGTCGAGGGTATCTTCAACGATGGCGCATTCTCGCCGTATTCGAGTAACTTACAACCCATCAGCATATTCTGCTCAAGATTTTAATCAGCTGGATGATTATGCGACTCATAGAATACAAAAGATCAAAAGCAAAGCTTACTCACAAGTCTACTTCAATTTATGGCAAAGCACAGCACTTGTGAGAGATCACAAATATCACACGTTTGGTCCTATGAGATGAACATTTCCGCTGCCAAGTGAGCCCTTGAATATGGCCTCGAGTAAAAGAATCTTTTATGCCTGCGGCATGAACTTATCTTCTTTCGAAAATACTTCAAAGAAAGTCCCTTGGACCTTGCAGAGTGACAAACTGGATTCATGATATAGAAACGTAACTGTTAAGAATGTCATAAATCAAGAGACTGACAAAATGTGTGCAGGCAAAGAAGGACAAGACCAAGAAGAAAGTCTTTGATTAACATAATTTGAACTCTCAGCTTGAACATTCCTAGAACAGAGCAAAATCAGAAGTATTTTCAACTGTGATTTGATATTTGAATAATGCACAACATCTGTAGGGTGCATTCAGAGAAGCAGATAGGAAGCCTTGTGTTTTGCATAATTTATAGTACGAGGTGCATGGTAGATATGCACGTTTATGCACGGATGGTTCTAAGACTCCGCTTGAAAGTGAAGCTACATCAGTCCTTTATCCGTTACGATAATGAGCTTATGAAAGTTCACTTTTGCAAATTGTTTGAGCTATAAAAAGCCTGAAATATAGGCCAATATCGACTAAAACTCTGTTGTTACTCTTCCGTCTTTTTATTTTCTTTAGTCATTGTTCATTGTTCTCTTATTCTGAGGCTGGCTCCGATACTTGAAGAATCTGAAACTCATAATCATTAAAACAGAACTGTGGTTCAAGGTTACTCCGGCCAGCGATTTGGCTTCAAGAAATAGTAGAGGTCAAATTGTCAATCTGAGCCTCATCTTCGGCTCAAAATGCTTTACAAGGGGGGTTTTGGGAACAAAATCAAGCAGCCAGCAGAAAAAGAAACGTTCAAGTTCACACAGTCTGGAAAATGTTCATATTTCCTCACTATGTCATGCGGCCAACAAGAGAGGGTTGACCTGCAAATGTCTAGTTAAAGCCGAATCTATTGCGCTTTCGATACATAACACACTTGAGGTTTAGCTAAATTTTCCATAGGAATCATATCCTTTTTCGATTATGCCACCTATAGAAAGCCTTTCCTGCTCCCGGGCAAAAGTGTCCATGTCCTAGAACGCTATCATTATAAGAGTGGCAGTAGCATGGTGCTACAGCGATTTTGGAGAACACCAGCAGAGAGAACACTAGCAGAGAGAAGATGATGTAGCATATGTTCGTCTCACTGTGCATAACTGTGCATATTTTCCTGCACGTGAATTTAAATTGGGGGTTACATCTTCTCCTTGATATGCGGTTTTGAAAAGCCTCCTCCTCTGAGATGAAATACTAGACTCGAAACTATTTCACTTTTTCCAGAGCGTTGTGTACCCTTGGTCAACTCATCCTCCAAATCATAGAGATTTTGATCTCACCACACCCAAAAGCATAACATGGAATCATTCTCGGCCATATCTTCTAAGCTCACGCTTAGGAGCTCTAAAACCAGAAAGGCTCGCACTTCTCGTCCACCAGAAAATCCGAAGGATCAAACTCACGTGCGGGTGGTTTCTCTGGCATATATATATTCCTCAAAGTTGTTTTAGCCTCCTGAGACTCGTTAACCAAAAGAAACTCCCATAGCAAGATGGCACGAATGCCCTGTGTGTTCAACACCCCGTCCTCCATAACCAGCCCGCTATTTTGCTCGAAAATAACCTGCTTGATGGTGATCCCCTTAACTGCCAGTTTCCTCTTGATAAGGAACTTGGATCGCGCTTCTAGATCGTTTCTATCTATTGCATGGAATGAGCTAAGGAGCCCGTTGAAGAAAGCTGACCAGAACTTGCCTGCAAATTTCAGTTCAATCTTGCCCTCCTTTTTATCCCCCACTCGATTCAGCCTATTATTAAGGTCCTCTACATTGGTGGCTATAACCTTGCCAAACGAGTATATCACGTTTAAACAGCTGTGCCTTCGGTCTGTCATGGGAAGGTTAGTCAAGTGCAAAACGGAACTGGCTTCAAAATGGCCCTCTTCGAGATTCTGGTCCCTCGTTGGAAGACAAAGTTTCGTCATACCGTGAAGAATCGGAGTGAGTCTATTGGAAGCGCACTCGTTGAGCCGCGGGAACCGTTTATCGAGATCCGCATTCTCCCGTATCCGCAAAGGAGGGTCCATGAACTGGGGCTCTTTCAAGCTTGAAAAGGTGAATGATTCTAAAGGTTTTTCGAAATGAATATAGTTCATATCGAAGCTCTCTAGAAAGATGAGCGACTTTGTGCTCTCCCTCTTGTCTATCGATGGGGTTGAGACTTGGATCGGTGAAGTACAGCTCTTCCCGATCGATTTATCGAGAGAAATGGCGGAAAAGGTAGTTTCAAACCGTTTGAGAGTTTCTTCATCTTCAGGAGGACCATTTTCAATCAGATCCATCAAGTGTCGCTCCTTGTGTAGGTTTTTAATTACTTGAATATGCGATGAAACCTGTTTACGAGTACGCAACTTGCCCGTTTGGCTTAAGATATAGTCTGAGATGAGCTCATTTCGACCACAAGAACGACCAGAAACTTTGATCTTGTGTAGACCCTTTTTCGGTATTATTTCGAGTGCCTCTTTGAAAGCCGATTCAACTTCAGCAGACCATATTTCGCCCGGATCTTCTGTAGGTCTACTTTTAGAAGAGGGCAACCCGAAATCACTTTTCCTCTTCAAGTTTGTTTTGTCAGCCAAAGGTTGTCGTTCCCGCGTACAGTCTCCGTCGGTATTGCGCACACTGTAGATCTGCTGTCCGGTAGTATCGAGCGATACGTCGACGATCATTGGCGTCGAGCCGTTCATCGGAGACGGCAGCAATGAGGAGGGACTTGACGAACTCTCCATCTTTGTCGCTGGTGTGCTTTTTTTCTTGGTGTTTACTATTGTATGCACGATGCGGTGTGTTCCTGCATGATGCAGACGCGTCGTGCATGGTCTGGACCGGTCCGAAAATGAACCATGTTCGAGACGCAATATGTAGAAGGTGTCAATTTCGGTGGACTATGTGCTGTGATGTTCCTTGCTGGCATTGTTACGCATTGCAAACTTGGATCTTATCTAGTGTAATGACCGGTAGACGTTCGTTTCCACCCTGTCTATCATAATGGTACAAAGTCTTGGTTCCTTGAAACTTTAGCAAGACCGCAACAGGAGCAAAGTAGACACCAGCTTCTATAGAGACAAACACGGACAAGTCAACCGCCACAACGAACCTGAATGCATCAAGAGGAGCAATTTTCCACAAACTTTAGCCTCAAATTTGCTTCTTGGCCACCTCTGTGTGACGAGTAATCATGAAGCAGAAACCACAGCCAAGCGTAGATCTTCTCGAACATATCTAGATAGACCATCCGTTGAGACGAAGGTGGAAGATGAAAAATGGAGGGAACAACACAGATCGATGATAGTTTAACCGGCAAGGTCTCCTGTATGGAGGTAGAGGCTTTATCACTGTTTGGGCAGAAGTTGGGGGGACAAAAGAGCTTCTCATACACCATTCATGTATTTTTTCGGCCTCTTGAATTTATAAGCTCTAAGCTTACGCTTCGTCGGGATAACATGGGGCAAAACGCGCAGCAGAAATGACAGATTTTGTTCAGATTGTACTGTGACCATTGCAAATAAAAGTAGATGATGACGCAGTGATAGCACTGCATGAGATTATCGCCTGCAAAAAGGCGTATTTGAAAAACAAGTGCGGTTCCGGCCGAGTGTCACCAGCATTGGAGGAGATGTGTTTAAAGTGGGAGCTGTGTATGGTAAAGAATTCCAATGCGATTGGATAAAGTTGGGCGCAAACGTTTGCCGAGATCATCAAGTTGAGCCGATCAGTTACAGGGAGATTTTCTTTTTCATAATGGTCACTTTCGAATCTATCTCTTTGAAGAATGTGGTTTTCTGGAGTTTTGGGGGCATGCAGAATAGGTGAGGATTAGCAGATTTCATAACAATTATTCTTATGACGATTTGAGAGACATTGAGAGACGTTGGGCTGTCAAATTTCCGCAAAGTTTTTCGGAGTGAGCGAAAGGACGAGCAGTCGGCTTTCCACGGATGTCGCAGTAAAGGAGGCATTGCCTCTGTTAGCCGAGGATAGCACATCGTTCCTATGTTCTGTATGCGATGAAGAATTAATTGATGACGATAGCGGGGTCCAGGACGAGAGAAACTTTCTCGGTTAATGTTTCAACTGGATCCTATTATACATTTCCTGAAGGAAAATACTTTTGAAACCGCTTCAACAAGAGCCGTTCCTGCACAGTCGACTCAAATGGCTGGGTACTCCATTCCGAGAAAACGGACGGTGGAAAGTTCTCAAAGTAACCACTCTCAAGATACGCTGCATGTTCCTCTGCGAACGATGAGAATGTTGCCAAAAAAATGGGGGATTTGGCAAAGAAATATGAAGCACTCAAGCAGAATGCTCTTCCTTCATGGTACGCTCAATAGAATGAGTTGCTCATCGAGGACGGTATTACCTTGCATCACAGAAGACATCTGCAGAGGTGCAACAGGTTGTAATGGCCGAAGGAGTTGACAACAAACTTATAGAGAGACGTACACTCTGCACTTTTGCCTTTCTTGAGTCACAGAAACTTGATGTTCATAAGCATGGATGCAGTTATTACTTGATTCTATAAGCTCCTAAGCTTACGCTTCGTCTCAATCATATATCCCATAACGTACCTGTGTTGTAGTAAAGTCCATTGACCTACAGTTCAATACCATTGACACTGAAAGGTCAGCCAATTTCACATTTAGTTGTTGCTGGTCAAATGCCACATTCTAGGAACCCTTGCTAAACATTCTATGCATGAACAATAATATGAACAATAATAGTATTCGTCAGAACGCAGGGGTCGAAAAAGGAACATGTTCTAGAACAGAATAGGGACTTGAAAATAGAACACCGAACACAGATCAGATCAAAACGTGTTGGAGCCAGTTTTCTTATAAAACACCAAAAGAAAAGTCAATAATGTACACATCTTTTTCTACTCGCCTTCGTCGTCAAAATGAGCTGCAATTTGGCATTTCGCTTTGAGGTAGTCTCAGACCCTTGATGAAGAAAATGGACCTTCAGGTTGCTTCGACTGTCGCTGAAGAAGTGTCTTGAAACAGATAACAATCATTCAACGGATACACTGGTGCATCGAATAGTCAGAAGACTTGCAGCTGAAAAATAGAGGCTGGGAACGTTTCTTTGTTAGACCTTCTCCAATCCAATCATTTTTGTAGTTCATTATCGACAGGATACTTCAAGATTATTAAGGGCTTATTGAAGGTCTCCCGTGTTCTGACGCACCTTGAACAATGATGGGAACAGGACGGCTGACATGACGTTGGCAAAAAAAGTATGAAAACCACCTCAATTTATACATATCAAATACATTAGCCCCTAAGCTTACGCTTCCTCGCAACTACTCCTCATCGGAGTCCAAGTACTGAGCGTAGTCTTCGGCGGAGGCAAAAACAGGCAGGCTCTTGAGTTTTTGTCTTTTGGAAGCCTTTTCCTGGTTTGCACTTCTCTTTTTCGAGTCGCTGTCATCGCTGTACTCATCTTCAGAGTCCCCTTTGAACAGGGTGGCCTCTTCCTCATCCGAGAGGTTGTCGAACTGAGGAGCGTCGAATCCGGCAAACTCTTCTCCGTCGTCGGAGACTTCCGAAGTTGAGTCTTGTAGAACATTCAGTTTGACTTCGCCCTCGGAATCCGATTCCGCAAGGTCTTGATCCAGACCTTGATCGAAATCCTCTTGATCGAAATCCACCTCATCGTCATCCACCTCATCGTCATCCTCATTCGAATCATCCACATCACCGGCCGACCCCATTGAGAAATCACTCAAGTCCTCATCCACCATCTCCTCGTCATCCTCGACGGCCGGGTTCGACTTTACCAAAGCGTTCCACACCTCGTCGTCCTCCAAATCACTCGCCTGGTCTTCATCCTTCGCAAGTCTCTCGGTCTCTTTGTCGAACTTTGACGAGGCAATCTTGTTCTGCTTGGTGGTAAAATAGCTGTAGAAAAACTGCTCATCTGGACGGATCGACTCAGCCTTGCGTTCCAGCCAATTTTGCGTATTCACCGGAACTCCCAACGGGTCCTTGTTAGAAGCTCTCACAAGTAAAGGTCCCGTATGCGCTCCCGCCAACGGCTGCATGATGGAGGAACCCTTGGTGACAGGTTTCTGCTTCGAGTTCTTGTACACAAACTTGTCCAGAAAGTGAGATAGCGTATACAGCCCCAGATCCGGCTTGACAACGTCAGCATCTCGCTGGATGAAGGCTGTGGCAAACGTAGACACAGTAGGGTGGAAGTGGTTAACAAACGGCTCAATCTCCCATAGGGAACTCTTTTCAGCATTGGCAAATCTTGGGTCTCTCTGTCGAGGATCGTACCTTTCCAGAGATGGAGCCTGTTCTAGCGGAACTTCAGGAGCATCCTCAAAATGCTCCTCCTCAGAGTCTCCTTTATACAGATCGTCTACCGGAGCATTTAAAACTAGATTCGCGAGCGCAGGCTTCTCCTTCTGCAACTGTATCAGTAGGAAAAGCATTCCGGAGATGGTGCCTACATGCAGCCAGTTCAAACAAACCTGCGAGATCCTCTTGACGAAAGCACATACTCGGCTGACGCTGAGGTCCTGCTTAAGCGACTTGAACAAAAGGTTCAAATATATACCTTGCTTACTGGAGGTTAAAAGACGCTCGTCGAAAAGCGACTCGTAAAGCGTACGAAAGTATCTGTCGGATCCCACTTTGCTTTTCTCCACAATATGGTGGATCAAGACAAGTGCCTGAACCGAAGTGTTGAAGTTGCACGAATGCGTAATCTTGAAAAGGGTATCGAGATGGGCCTCAAATACTTTTGAGTCAAGTTCGCAAAAGGGGAACGCACGGTTAAGTCCCGTTAAAAGAGCACTGAAAAGTTTAGCACTTTTCTCTTCAACAATTTCACCCTCGGTTTTTTCCAGCTTTACCGAGATACCGCCCTTCTTTCCGCGTTTTGGGGCTCGCTTTTTCCGAGACATTTTCCTCACTTCCTTTGTCGTGGTTTCACCCTGCTTGTCCGACTCCACAAGCAACTTTTCGAAAAGCGCAAAATAGGTTTGCACCAGCTTGTTGGAAACCTCTGGCTCTCTCTTTGTGAGGATGGTCTGGTTCAAAGCCACCACAGAGTAGTATGTCGCGTGGTAGTCGTTGTTTTGACGGAAAATCACATCTGTGACCGCATCCACAACGATCTGTTTCATCATTGGGTGCTGCTGTTCCAAGAGTAAAACCTGGTACGAAGCCTTGGCACTCACCTTGTTGTCAATGTCACCCAGTTTATTGACCCCGAGTCGCAGTAGATTCACCTCTTGCTCGGGCTTGGACTTGAGAAGGTCAAATACATGCGACAAAGTGGTCATTCTCACGTGTGTTATAGGATCCAGTAAAAGACGTTCCAGAATACCGATAAACTTGAAATATAGATCTTTAAGCAAGTGCTCAAAGTAAAACAACCCCAATTGCTTGCGTGTAAGCATCCCGGATAGCGGCTGCTTCGAGAAAGACCGAAGCTTTCTGTCTGGAAGAAGCCCATTGAGTAAAAGATCCTTCATAGCGTTGACGGATTGCAAAGCCGCGGTACGAGACTTTTTCTCGCACATCCCTAATAAAGTCTCAAGCAGCTTCACATTATGCAGAGGAGCTTCCTGTATCAAAAGAGTAAGCGCAGATATCTTATCATTGAGCGTACCTCCCGTCAGAACTTCTGACATGAACTTTTTCTGCGAGTGATTTGAGTTGAACTCTTCGAAGTATATTTGGTTCTCTTGATCCAGCGATTCTTTGGCTTTAGCAAACAAACGTTCCACTTGCTGTGAGTCGACTTTGGCCGATGGGTCGCTGAGTTGGATCGGTACATTGTACCACTCTCTCTGCGGCGGGATTATGAGTTTGTCGGAGTTGACAGTGGAGAGGTTTTCTATTTTTGAGGATTTTCCGAGCGAGTCCTCTTTGTCGTTTGACTTTTCTTGTTTGTCGTTTGACTTTTCTTTGTCATTTGACTTCTGTTCTTTGTCATTTGACTTTTCTTTCTTGTTTTTCTCCTTCTCCTTCCTTTCCTCCTTCTCCTTCTTTTCCTCTTTCTTTGGCTTCACTTCTTTTTCCACCATCTTCTCCTCCTCTTCATCCTCCTCCACAACTAACCCCTCAAACCCAATCTTCTTGATGAAATCCCCCACTTCTTGATTTAGTTCCTGGCTGACTTCACCGTCTGAAAATTCCTGCTCGCTCTCCTCTGCCGAAACAACCTCTTTTATCAAATCGAGATCCTTCTCAGATGCTCCAAGAGTCAAAGCTTCCTGCCGCAAAATTTCCAGTCCACTCAAATTTCCAGAGTCTTTGCGATCCTCTTGTTTAAACTCTTTCTTTTCCGTAGAATCACTTCTTTTGTCTTGTTTTGGGCCCTTTTTAAAATCGCTCCTTCCAGAGTCATTCTTTTCAGAGTTATTCTTTTTAAAGTCATTCCTCTTTTTAGATTCTTCTCTCTTTTTGAGGGCAGCATCTTTTTTCAACTCACTGCTCTTCTTAAGCTCCTCTTCCTTCTTCAAATTGGTCTCCTTTTGAGCAGCCTTTTTCTTCTCTAGCGCCTTTTTCTTGTTCTGATTTACAACATTCTCACCAGCAAGCTTGGACGCCACTTTGTCCTTCAACGAGGAGAGATTAAGATTCAGCGAGTCCATAGTTAAGAAATAAAAAAAAAAAAAAAAAAAAAACCGGCAGCGGTTGGCACACTACTTTCAATGAGGGAGATGTAGCATTGAGAACGAATCTGCGACCTAACGCTTTACACACGATACCTTTGATCATAAGTTACTACCTAAGGGACTAAAATGTCTTCTTCAATCAGAGCTCGATTACATAGCATAATTAATCCAATTTTTATTGGCTAAAGA
>JAJLSF010000923.1:0-11068 GCA_030567395.1 Citeromyces hawaiiensis
TCATGATATGTCACATGATATGTCACTTCACATCTGTTTCCCCACATCAACCGGTATATAATTGAGGCCACAAACCTCAACTATGTAGCAGCTTTAGGTAGAACATAAGCCTTACATTGTCAAACATAAGTGTGCGCTATTACTATCGATTACTGGACATTCTAAGAGAACAATCAAGACTGAGAATGAATCACCCTGCCGAAGTTGCTCAACCTGGCAATGATAGACCGAAGCTTCCAGCTAACCCCCGCACCATCAACAGAGAACGCCCTTTTCAAGTTTTCAGGTGATGCCTTTAAATGAAGGCAAACAAACTTGAACCTTTTAATCTTGTTGGTTGTGAGATGGACATGCACGCCAAGGAAGGGGGTGCTTGTCCTCAACGGTACGGAATGTCATAGAGCTTTTCCCATGTAAATAAATACAGCTTATTACCAACAAATATGTCCCAAGAGAACTTCCTGGACCTAACAAGACAACTACAAGACCTCCACTTACGGTCCAAGACCTCATCATCTTATTGATATGTCAGCATAGGAGTAAGTATCTAAAACAGTACTAACATCAAAACAACATTATACTATAAATCCAGAAAGTCACTCCGTAAAAATCGGATGGAAGGAGTAATGGTACAACACCACCTTCCACGGGAAGTAAGTATGGCGGAAATAGTCAGCTTCCTTGAAGGGATGGTAATAGTCTCCCTTCGGCGTAAGACCATGCTCCACTGCATCGTGCAGTAGACCATGCATATGCACTGCAATGTATGAGGAGTAGAGAGTCGCAAACCAGACCGCTCCACAGGCCACTGAGGCCTGGGTTCATACAACTCATGAACCCGAATCTTCTCCTTATTAACTTAGGTCCACTACAATAGGTTGACGCCAAAGTTCTGGCACAGGGAACTCCGGCAGGCACGCTGCATATGCAGTAATTTAGGACAAAGTCAGAATTAATGACTTCGCGCCCATGAAATAGGATCTGGACCAATATTAAAATAACGTCTCATGCATATGATTGCATAACGGAGGAAAAACTGGCAGCTCGGCAACTTGGTAGTATATAATTGGAGTTGTTCCCACTTATCGAGACAAGCAGAAAAAGAGAGAATAATAAACTCATTCACAAACAATCAACATATCTGCTATAAATCCAAGTATGATTACTAACAATGATATCACCAGACCCGATACGATCCTAGGCGACGTTGGCGAATTAAACTTCCCACGTCAAGATGATATAATTCGTACGTTGAGATATGCTTGTGAGGGCATTTATGGAAAAAATACAATTCGTCTTATACACCTGGAAATCAATATATCATCTATAAACCCTACTACTTACCTTTTTAGTTCTTAGTTCAACAAAAATAGATCTGACAGAAACATGGAAAGATGCGATTCTAGGCAGGAAGCGTCAGTTTTGAAAGAATTGAAAGATACAAGGGTCTCCTTGCACAGGATGGAGAAACTAAATTTCAATTGCTGCTATGGCTTCTGCTCATCTGGGTGTAGCAAAGGAAGAGGCTTGAAGTCTCGCTCAGGACTAAAGGCAAACAAAACGTGCTAAAAAGATCGTATCTATCCACTTCTTAATAGATCCATCTACCCTTTACGGTCAACAGGTGAGACTTTTATGCTACCCGCAGTTACTCTGAGGCCAAGCGGGCGACCTAAGGCGAGACGCATTCGTGCGGAAAGTTTATATGCGGAAAACGTAAATTTACATGCCCTAGATGTAAAGAGCAGGGACAACCAGCAGGGGCCCGCTATAAATCAGTACGTCTTTTGGTATAGGATAAGTTGCAGCTAGGTATATTCTGGAAATAACTCGTGATATGGTACTCGAATCAAAATATACGAAATTACGGGGGGCATTTTGCACTTATCAGCTGAGGGGCAAGGTTATCTCAGCGAGCTTTTCCGGGTCATTTTGAAAAAGAACTGAAAGGATCATCAGCCTCATTGACTTTTAAATAACTTGGCTAATATTCGTGATGCAATCGCTCACAATAACATCTATAGTTACAGGATGGTCCTAATGCCCTTTAATATAGGTGCATGAAATATATGCAACTTTATGCACGAAGCTCAACTGAAACGTGGAATATATATCGAGATGGGCTGTCAGTCAGAAATTCCTCATATTCTTGTTTGAATAAACGGAAACTTGTCGATAGTAATAGAACCACGTTTCAAGATTTTCGTGTAAAAAACCTCCACCAGAATTAAGTGCTAACAATTTTCAACACGCCTGTCTTGCTACAAGATGTGCATAGAGATTCAGCCCAAAAATGCTTAGCTCATGACGGATTGTAAATAAACGCAAATAAAAGTTAGCGGTCCGTCCAGAAAGTAGACCCTACTTTTTTTCGAACATAGTCCTTGCTATATTAATACACCAATTGTCGTGTTTATATAGTAGTCACACAGATTAAGTGGTGATTTTGCCCACGGGCAGAGAGGTCCGATCTGACGGGGGATCAGATTTTGGAGCTGCCGGTTTGGGAGTATTGGTCGAACCCTGTTTACCTTGTGAGAAATGCTCACATTTTTGAGTGCATTTTGAAAGCCCAAGGCATCATGGGCATTATGTATTTTTTCAAGATGAAGATAGATCAATCAATTTTTTTGAAAACGGCCTTGTGTACGACTGACTAACGTGCTACATTTTCAGGGTGACAAATTTCCAGAGAAAAAAAAATCGATTCACCGCCTCAGGAGATCTCTTCGGCCCTCGGCTTTTGCCCGGAGATAGTCGGACTTGGCTGCAACGCGCCAAGATCTCACAATCTCCCAGCCACGTGACCAAACTTCAGAGGCGCAATCGAAATAGACACATCTCTGTTAATCCGACGCATTTAACGCTCGGCTAAGAGATTCCATCCACGTATTTTTAGCAACTACCGCAATCCTTGCACCATGCCTTTAACATCCAAGCTCAAGTTTAGTAAGTAACCGGGTATTTTCTCCCTATAGCAGCCCCGACTAACTCTAGCGCGTAAAGAAAAGACTCCTGAGCCAGAGGACCTGGAAGATGTGGACGAAGTGGACGATCAGGGCCAGAACATTTTGATGGGCATCATATCGCAGCTGAGACCAGGATGCGATCTATCCCGTATAACGCTGCCGACGTTTATTCTGGAAAGAAAATCGATGCTGGAGAGAATCACTAACCAATTGCAGGAACCCAGCCTGATTTTGGACGCGCACGCAACATCCGACCCGGTAGAGAGGTTTGTGAAAGTTGTAAAATGGTACATGTCGTGCTGGCACATCGTTCCTAAAGCTGTGAAAAAGCCGCTGAATCCCATTTTGGGCGAGTATTTCACTTGTTACTGGGATCTCCCCGATGGACAACAAGCGTATTATGTATCTGAGCAAACGTCTCACCACCCACCTAAATCCTCTTATTTTTACATGATCCCAAATTCTGGCATCAGAGTGGACGGTATAGTTATTCCGCAGAGCAAGTTTCTGGGTAATTCTACCGCCGCTATGATGGAAGGTATGACCAGACTCACTTTCCAGGACATTCTAGACTCGTCTCAATCTCCAGAGTACTATACGCTTACGCAGCCCAACATGTACGCGCGGGGGATCTTGTTCGGTAGAATGAAGTTCGAGCTGGGAGACCATATGGTGATCAGGTGTCCTGCGAACGATCTGGAAGCGGATATCGATTTCAAGACCAAAGGTTTCATATCGGGTACCTATAACGCAATTGAGGGCATCATCAGAAACACCGCCACGGGTGATATCTTGTATGAGATTACGGGCAAGTGGAACGAAGTGATGGAACTGAAAAATTGCCAAACAAAGCAAAAGTCGGTTTTATTTGACTGCAAAAAAGATGCCCACCCAATGCCACCAAAAGTTAGATCTTTGAGTGAGCAGGGAGACTTTGAGAGTCGAAAACTGTGGAAAAAAGTAACCGATGCTCTTGGAAAACGCAACCACGAAAGTGCCACCGACGAAAAATATGCCATAGAAAACGCTCAGCGTGAGCGCGCCAAAAAGAGAGAAGAGGGTGGAACTTTTTTCAAGCCAAAATTGTTCAAGCCACTTGAAGGTGATGCCACCGTGGACGACGGGTTGGAGTATATCATCTACAAAGACGCAGATCTCAAGGAAAAGCTCGAGCCTGAGGCTATCTTTGAAGTGGCACCCGTCCTCCCGGGTCAGACTTTTGGAGACGACTTTGAGCTGCCCGCTGATGAAAAGAGTAGTTAGATGGTAATAGATTGGTTTTTTTTGTGATTTCCCAAACTAGGTTGTGTGACTAGCAAGAGCGTACAGTTTATATTTCAGCTATCAGAGCGTTGATCGTCCTTGCACGGTTTATATGTAACT
The DNA here is from genome assembly GCA_030567395.1 of Citeromyces hawaiiensis. Lineage (NCBI taxonomy): Eukaryota > Fungi > Ascomycota > Pichiomycetes > Pichiales > Pichiaceae > Citeromyces > Citeromyces hawaiiensis. The sequence goes on from JAJLSF010000923.1 coordinate 4,353, forward strand.
TAACGTCAAATGCATCTATGACGTCCCATCCGCTTCAAAGATGTAACCTTTCCTGAACATCGTAAAAGACGGATTTTTCTCTCCCTTCTCGAAATGCGCATCCCAGAATTATGATCTTCTTTGAGCTCGACCGAGTTTAGCTTCTATTTGCAGTGTAAGCCTTCCAATGAAGATAATAGCATATCGGGAAGTTTGCTGCAGCTCAGCAAGTAATTTCCCAGCCGCTGATTTGGAGCAGCTCGCTCAGGTGGAGAGCTCATGTTCTTCCCCTATTCATCATTCAAAGAAAACGGCATCCATTGAGAGCCACTCGTTTAACTTTCGTCCATAAAGAAAGTAAAAAAGGGGTTTTCAGTGAGCAGAAATCCCACACGGTCGGCTCTTGGAATACCAGGTGTTCAGGAGGGGATTTCCCCTTAATGATAGCTTTTGTTGAATTAAGGGTCACCCGATCCATCTGAAAAGAAGAAATATGCAGAATTATGCACGTTTATGCATGATTTTGCTATTTGTTCCCGAAAGAGGGTCAATTATACCTACACATAACATTTGCATTCAAAAGACTAAATTTTTTCCTAGTAAGATTCTACTAAATATATATTTCTGAGACTCGAAAGTTTCAACTTTTGTCAATAATTCGGATCTAATCTGATCTAGATCGTTTTCGTTCTAAAGATGGTGTATTTATTTCAGCACCGTAGATACGTCTCATTGGAAGAAAAGAAGGGGATGGAAATTACTTCCCACGCAGAAGGTGTTTCCGGAACTGATTTGTCGTAAATTAATCCCACTGGTGAGGAAAAAATGCTTGGGTTTTGTATCTCTTTTCGACAACCATAAGATCTGGTGCCTTATGTATCTTTGTTATAAAAGAAAAAAGAAATAAGGGCGCCCAGGGCTGCGAACTTGGAGGCCCTACTGTCCGAGGCTTATGGCTCGGGGTTGCGATATATGCGTGCACGAAAGGCGGATGAGGACGTTTGAGGCGTTTCCAACACAAAGACTAATCTCCTATTTTTTTCTCCAACATTTAAGATTATTTCAGACAAAGCTTATAAAACGGGTACTATGGGTATTAAGATATATTCGAACTCACTCAAAGTATCGAGTAATATAAAAGCTATAGTCCGCCGTGCATGAACGATATGCATCTTCATGCACTTAATGTCACTTGAGCTTCATATGGAACATAAGTAAAAGTGCTTCAAGTGATTTCAATTTTACGTTCAAATAAGGGAAACGAATGAAAAGTCTTTCGGAACAATTGGTCAATTTGAAACAATACAGAGAAGATTAGCATGGCCCCTGCATAAGGATGACACGCTTTACAAAGAGATCTTGGCCGCAGGTTGATACTGGAATTTGGTGGTTTGGTTAGCGAAACCCCTTTTCGCGGGTTCGACACCCCCTTGGGTACCTTTAACTTCAGTGAAAGTGGGAATTGAATAAGAAAGGGTCTGTAAATCACCTCTTGATACAAGGCAAGCTTTTGCAATTTCTCCTTTTTTCGCAAATATCCATCGTGTATGGAGATTGTTCAACATTGTGGTTTCGAACCCATGAAGGGCTAAAGATTGCCTAGGCTCGTTTATATCCAGTACACTCCAGAAACCGGAGCGACCCATCTAGCCAAAGACTCAACTACGAGCTCTTTTAACTGCAACAGCTATTACCGCGGCTGCTAGCACCAGATTTGCCCTTCAATTGTTTCTCGTCAAGATATTTACATTGTACTCATTCGAATTACAAGGCCCGAAAGGACTTTGTATCATTATGTGGTCACTATCTCCCTGCGTTAGGATTGAGGAATTTGCGCGCCTGCTGCCTCCTTGGCTGTGTTAGCTGAAGACCAGATCCCAGTGATTGAAGGAGAATTGAAAAAATCAAGTCCCAAAATCTTGTAGCTGCACACTCTGTCTCTCACTTCTAAAGTATATCTGATTGACATCAGTGTCCTTGGGTGCAGTGTACCAGCCTACATTTCTAGAAAATACTTACTCTTTTCAATGTTATGTGTACGACTGACCCTTTCTCGGAAACATTGCGAAAACGTGCATAAACTTGCATAATACTGCATGATTCTAAGTCTTAGAACCGAGGAGGGCTGAGCTGATCTCAAGGTCCGGCTTGATCATTTTCTAAAAACCCTGATCTAAACAAAGGTTCTGGCGGCTTCAAGAAGTGGGGCAAGTCATTTTCTTGATGAACTTACAGGTCGCTCGCGTCTCCTCTATGCTCAAATATGACTTAAGCATATTTCCGCATATCAGTACAGATACAACAGAAAGTCACAGGAAAGCGATGTTGACAGATTCTAAAAATTATTCACAGAGATCAATAAACAAGTTTAAAATCTAGTACACAAAAATCTTCTCTGGATTTGATGATGATGATGAGGTTTTTTGATTTACTTTTAGCATAAAATGGTCCTTGTTGGCAGCATCCACCAGTTTGCGAAGAATTGCAACCTCGGCAAACTTATTTCCTATTTCGATGGGCAACTTTATACCGACACGGGTCAAGACGACTTTACTTAGAGGACTAATTCACTAATCTTTCTTAATAGTGGTGCGCAGGACTGGAGTGAGAGTTATTTAAGTTGATTACAGTATATCGTTCTTTACTTTCCGATATGCTGACGAAGGAGTTTAGAATGACTTGTGATTGAATTGCATTCTTTCATCAAACTCATCATATAATTTCTGCCTTGGTATTGTCAACCAATAGCACTTTCTATTGAAAGAAACTTATGGAGGGTATTTTCGTTCTTTTACAATAAACACCTACATTTGAGTTTTATCGACAGCTTTTGTTTGTTCTATTAACTAGTAAGTCCGCTCTCACAACTCTCATAATTACAGCAGTGAAACTTAGCGAGAAGAAATCAGCTCTACGTGGCCATTTCTGAGCTTGATCGTTCCAAACAAAAAATATTTTCCGCTTCACTAAAAAGAAGCTAAGATTCTAAGCTTGATCATTCCACAACAGAACTTCTTTTCCGCTTCGCTCCAAAGAAGTGCTCTAGGGCGTGCCCCAACCAATAAGCCACTTGTACAACCAACATGGATGAGACGCTAATTTCCACCATCAACAAACTTCAGGATGCCCTGGCACCCTTAGGTGGCGGCTCCGCCTCACCTGTGGATCTGCCGCAGATCACCGTTGTTGGATCGCAGTCTTCGGGAAAATCGTCGGTTCTGGAGAACATTGTAGGAAGAGACTTCCTTCCACGAGGCACAGGAATCGTCACAAGACGTCCTCTGATTTTGCAGCTGACAAATAAGAGAGCCGATAAACCCGATTCGCTTATCGACATCAAACCACAGGACTCGGATCACGTGAACGAGAACAACGCTAACGAATGGGGGGAGTTTCTGCATTTACCCAATAAAAAGTTTTACAACTTTGACGATATTAGGGACGAAATTGTCAAGGAGACGGAAGCCAAAACGGGGAAAAATGCAGGGATTTCGTCTGTTCCCATCAATCTGAGAATATACTCGCCGCATGTTCTTACACTAACCCTTGTAGATCTTCCTGGGCTTACTAAAGTTCCTGTAGGGGACCAGCCCAAGGATATCGAGCGCCAGATCAAAGATATGATCATGAAGTTCATTTCCAAGCCCAATGCCATTATTCTGTCTGTAAACGGAGCTAATCAGGATCTCGCCAACTCAGACGGGCTCAAGCTTGCCCGGGAAGTGGACCCAGAAGGAACCAGAACCATCGGTGTGCTTACGAAAGTGGATCTCATGGATCAGGGAACCGATGTGATTGATATTCTCGCAGGAAGAGTAATCCCACTAAGATACGGCTACGTTCCTGTAATCAATAGGGGACAGAGAGATATTGAAAACAGACTCACCATCAAAGAAGCTCTGGCCAATGAAAAACGGTTTTTCGAAAACCACCCAAGCTACAGCTCAAAAGCTCATTACTGCGGAACCCCGTATTTGGCGAAAAAGCTAAATTCCATCTTGTTGCATCATATCAAGGCTACTTTGCCTGAGATCAAAATGCGCATTGAAAACGCTTTGAAAAAGTACCAAAACGAGCTGGGATCGCTGGGTCCGGAAATCGCTGATTCCCCCAATTCTATAGTACTCAGCGTCATTACAGATTTCTGTAAAGACTACAACTCCATGTTAAATGGCCAGTCCAGCGATGTTTCGTCTATGGAACTGAGCGGCGGCGCCAGAATCAGTTTTGTGTTCCACGAAATCTTTAAAAACGGTGTCTATGCCTTGGACCCGTTTGATCAGATCAAAGATACAGACATCCGTACCATTATGTACAACTCTTCTGGATCAGCTCCCTCGCTTTTCGTGGGGACTCAGGCGTTTGAGGTTTTGGTGAAACAGCAGATTCATAGATTTGAAGAACCTTCCTTAAGGTGCATTACCTTGATTTTTGATGAACTCACCAGAATGCTCGTCCAGATCCTCTCGCAACCAGAGTACGCCCGGTATCCCGGGCTGAAAGAGCAGATCTCTCACATCTTTATTCAGTTTCTGCGAGAAGAGCTTATCCCGACAAACGGGTTTGTCACCGATATTATCAAGTCGGAAGAGACTTATATCAACACTGCTCACCCGGACTTGCTCAAGGGCAGTCACGCTATGTCTATGGTGCAAGAAAAGATGCACCCCAAGCCACAGGTTGACCCCAAAGGTGGGAAAGCCCTTCCTCCTCAGAATGCCACCCCTCCACCTGATGACAAGGCTGGTGGCTCATTTTTCGGAGGATTTTTCACTTCGAAAAACAAAAAGAAACTCGTAGCCATGGAACCACCTCCAGCCGTGCTCAAGGCTTCGGGAACCATGTCGGAGAGAGAAACCCAGGAGACTGAAATCATCAAATTGCTAATCTCCTCCTACTTTAACATTGTCAAGAGAACCGTGGCCGATTTGGTGCCAAAGTCTATCATGCTCAAGTTGATCGAGCGGTCGAAAGCGGAGATCCAGAAGGTGCTTTTGGAGAAATTGTATGGCAACAACGATCTGGACTCGTTGACAAAGGAGAACGATATGACTGTGGCAAGGAGATCGGAGTGTCTCAAGATGGTGGACGTGCTGAGGCATGCTAATGAGATTGTCTCTAGTGTATAGGTGTGGTAGAGTAGAATGAATAGCTTTTATAATTCCAAGAGTAAAGGACTACTTCTTCCTCATTGGAACGCTTTAATCTAACAGGCATAGATGCTTGAAACACCTTGAGCTCTAGCCGCTGGTGATCACAGATGCTGGTTCTTTGATAGACTGCGATGTACATGAATATGCATCTTCATGCACGGATGACGTAATGGGTTCATTCTAACAAGAAGATTGACGATCGATGGTTTCACATAAACTAGAAAGGGTAGAAAACCAGGGAAAGTGAGCTTTTGTTCCACTCACTTCGTCCCCGTACTCTGCCCAATCTCACATCTCATAATCTCTTTATGACTTTCATCTAGTGTAGTCTCCTGTAGTTCAAACGGTACCGGTCGTGCAATCAAATTAGCCCACAGGGTTCTTTCCTGTATGATTTGGCTTTTTCTGTGTGATTGATAAAAGGCAGAACACTTCATTTCGGAAAACTGTTTAATGCTGACAACGATGGCTGGTTCGGTAATGTATGGAAGGGAAAAGGGTGTAATGTCAATGACATAGCGCGAGTAAACTAAATCTTCCGGCAACACGTTGCACCCACCTCTTTGTGGTCCTTTATCAACGACAAGATGGAGCAATAAAACGTAGCCTGAGTGCAGTGTAACATGGCCATGGACAACAAAAACCTTCTCAAGGGTCAGTCACTGAGGTTTATGACTGCCCATGAGAGGGCAGATGGAACGTGAAACTTGCTGTGCATAGTGCAGGCATTTATAGGATCTAGATGTACCTCTTCATCTAAGAAAGGCGGTCCACTTTGTTAAGCGAACTCATTCGGCTTTTGGATGGTGCAAAAAAGACAGCAAAACTTTTCCTTTTTGACAGAACGGGCGCTATAACTATCCCAATAGGGGTTCTGCGTCTCCTTGGTTGAATTTACAGTCCAAGGGCTGTGTAAGCAGCCAGGATCTAGATGCAGCAGGGAATACATTAAATCCTATGTGTAAGTGTCAATTAACTCAAACTCCGACCAAATCGTTATTATCATCCATGATGTTACCTCGTACTTTGATATCATATCGATAGTATGGAATTATGCCAAGAGAGCCGACGGATACTAGTCAAACTCTCTCCTTAGGACCAGAAAAAGTAATCACCAAATAGAAGCAGTACTCGTTTACCTCTTAATTGCTTACTATCCGGCATGCTACTATACTAGACAGCGGATAGGCTTTATGAGATAAAGGATGCACTAGCGCAGCATCGACTACATCTGACTGATGTGAAGAAGACAAAGATTTATCAGTGGATGAGTCCATCTTTGTGGTCTCTAAATGGTCTTGTTTGGTTTAATTCAGCCACGATAGAGTTACTCAGAGCAATCGAGGCACACGAGGAGCCGCATCAGGCAAATAAGGAAGACAATGCTTCTGCTTCTCCGAAACTTAGTCTCGCCTTTGGGCATAGCATCCGCAATACTCATGCATGCTTATATGCACGCTTATATGCACGCTTACATGCAGGTATCACGCCCGTACACCAGACATGGTACCTTTTCCTGCTTTATTATTCACAAGCTCTGCTTCGTAACAATATGTCCTGCTTTGTGAATACTGCTATCTAAAG